>JAEIIG010001204.1:0-20960 GCA_018904695.1 Drosophila parvula
ATAATTATTTCCTTTTAAATATAGCTGCGAACTTGTACGAACTTTGCAGCCTTTTCTAAATTCAATAACTTTCAAATACCTTTAATGAAACCCTTTTTTTAGTTTAAGAACCCCTTGTTCTTATACATTATATTTAATGTACACTAATTAAATGATTTAAAATGTATATTCTGTATATATTTGTAGAAAAAAAAAGGAATGTCGCAAAAATATAGGACCAGGCCTGAAAGGAAACTTCGCCATGTGGTCACAGGACATTTTCCCATCCCCCAAATAGCAGTTTCTGTCGCTTGTTTTTCTTTTTTTTTTTGTATTTTTTTTTTTTTTGTATTCGCCAAGACGAACTTCTAAGCGGAGAAAATGAAAAGGTGAAGGAGAGCATTTTTTCCATCATCCTCGAATGTGTGTATCGTGCAGGACGTCGCGCAAATCACCCAAGTGAATTCACGCCATTTTTCAGCGTCCGTCGCTTTTGTCCGCCGTCCGGGGCGAAGGCCCAAACACAAACACACACACATACCGTACTCACACTCACCCCACCCCCCGCAGTCACCGTATACATCCCCCCCTGCTCTGGCGAGTCCAGTCCCATAACGGGCTACCCCACTTAACCGTCCGGCGACCCGGCGAGGCCGCTGATTCTGCTCCTGATGCTGATGCTGACACGTTCGCTGTCCGTCGCCGGGCGTTCGAATACAAAATAAATATCCAATATATGCCCATGTGGGTGTGTATCCTGTTTCTGGCATATATTATAAGTGGAATAGAAAAATAAATGCGCCGAGATAAAAGTTTTCTACCCCCCCGATGCCGACGACGACGACGGCCTGCGTGTCCGCAGGACCTTCCTCTTCCACTCGTCCAATCGTCCACCCATTCACCCATGAGTCGGGCCGAGTCGAGTCCATCCCAGAAGCATCCCATTCCACCCACTCCGCTCAATTCACCGCGGCGCAGCAGCAACATGTCAGCGGCGAACAATAACAACAAGCTGAAGAACGGAGCGCGACAAAAGCGAAGGCAAAGCCAAAGGCAGCGGCGGCATCGGCATCAGCAGGAGCAGGAGCTGGGGCAGGAGCTGGAGCCGGAGCAGGAGGCCCACTTGCAAGTCGACGGGCCTTTGCAAAACGGACGCGTCACGAAGCACGTTTGAAATATTGAAGGAAGGACATTTAGGAATAAAATGAAAGGATCGCACCCCAAAGCGCCCACCCCCCTGGGCAAACGTGTGTCCTCGCACACATATGCACACATGGAGAAAAAAAACGGAGCGGGCGATTTTTCATTTTTAATGTTGAAAGTGTGACCAGTCGATGGGCAGGTATTCAGGTTATTATAAAATAAATAAAAGGAAGTAAGTCACAAAGATGTTCAAGGAAAGGAAACTGAGTATAGATATAAACTTTATCCAAGAGATCAAGCTATCGTAGTGAAGCTATCTTTAACTTAAGAAGTCTTCTAACATTTCTGATATATAATTATGACACAGTGTGGCCAGGTTAGCCGAAGAACTCCATTAATTAGCATTTAAATAAAGCAGTTCTACTTTAATATGATTAATTGATTTACCTATGCTAACTTTATGCATAAATCGAACTTAATGTGGCCTAAAATTGTCTATAATTATATATATTTATAACACCCCGCTAAAAGTATGTAAAAACCTTCGAAAATTCCCTCAAAAATTTTTATTTTGTGTGCACGTAAAAACTCACACACATGGAGACCAGAGTCTCGACAGCAGCCCGTGTGCAAAACCCTCGCGCTTTCCCCCATCCACCGTCGCATGTCCTGTTTGCTTCGGCAAGAACCCACTTACACACCCACACACTCGCCGGGCACACACTCACATACACGCGCGCATGTACATATGTATGTGTATACTTCGCGTAAATATTGGGAGTCCTTGACTACGCGATGTGAATGATGCTGATAAAATACAAATTCTTGGGCCGCGGCGTTGGCCGCTAGTGTATTTACACAACTGTACTTATGCCCAGCCGGTCACTGGCGGCCAAGTCCGAGTCGAGGCGAGGATGCGAGGATGCGATGTCCTGGGGGAGAAGCGGGGAGCTCCGTAGCAAGTCCCACCACCGCGGGGGACGACGACGACACGGCCCACGACCGACGACCGACGACCCACGGCCCACGCCTTGGCTCACAACATTGACTAGCCGCTATTACAGGGTCCCGCGACTCGGAAGTCCAAAATGGGACACCGCGAACAAAATTTGCAAACATTTTGGTATCCCAAAATTGACCCTTGATGGAAGTATTCTCTAATAAATATGCTTAGCTTTTCTTTTGGGGTCTTTTTTGATCATGTTTTTCTCTAGAGATAAAGAAAAGTTAAGAAGATATTGAACATAAAACTTAAAAAATGGTTAAGAACTTTCCAATAAAAATATGTATCTTAAAAAGAGGTTTTTATAACTGTTCTTAGATATTTTCTATTTAAAAAAAAACCATTCATTTCCAAGAATAAAATACTAAAACAATAAATCCCGCACACTCTTAATAAATTCTCTTTTTGTCTTATAAAAAGATTTAATCTATCCCCAGAATTCTTTTAAGGACTGTTTCTTGAAAGTTTCAATCCCCTAAGCACAAGGTCAACTTCTCGCCCCCCAATTTTCGCTCAGTGCACGAAATCTCCTTGTCCAGTTAGCGAACAAAAATCTGCGACGAAATTACGCCACATGTGTTCATGCCACGAGCAAATTTTCAGCGAAGCTAACGTACGGTAGGCGGACAAGGGACAGCACTTTCATCTTAGGACGATTCTTTCAAGGGACGAACCCAATTTCGCCGACCCATTGGCGGGGTGGAGTGGGTGGGTGTTTTTTGGGGGTGGCAATGTAAAAGGGAAGGGGGGTCACGGACATCATATAAGTTTGTTGTGTGAGTGTGTGTGTGTTTGTGTGTGTGCGTGGGTCCTGAACGATTGTGTGAGCGCGCCTTTTGGTGGTGTGAGTATCGCGCTAAATGGACAGCCGCCCAGCTCAGACATTCGTGTGTGTAAATACACAAAGATAAAAGCTTTCATAGATTTTTATAGTAGCCTAAAAATGTACAAAGAAAATCTGATTAGAAAAGCGTTTCGAAATTAAAATAGATACGTATCTTAGTATTTTAATATCAAATTCTGCATGAGAAGTCTATATGAGAAACACTTTTCTCTGTGTAGATCAATGAGTGTGTGTGTGTGTGCGAGTGTGTGGTGTGCGCGTGTACGGGTGTGCGGCTCTACGGCTGTGCGGCTTGTGTGCCTTGGGCGCGGGTCCGGTCCGAACACGGCAGCAGCATCAGCAGGAGCAGCATCAGCCACTTTGTCCAATTTTCAAACGGTCACTTTTTGAAACGAATTTTCCTCGCCGTAACCCCCCGAACCTCTCCGAAACCCTCATCCTTCATACCCTCCCCCCACCCAGCCCCTGTCGAACCGCCCTTAGCGACGTTGTTCGCGCGGCGGCAATGATTCTAGGCCATGAAATCGACATCCGCATTTTAGAATCCACTCTCAAGCGCCGGGGGAAGAAACTCTCAGTCTCTCACACTCTTGGTCGGTCGGTATCTGCATCTTAAAGGCCAGGCTTTGATTTTGATTTAATCAGCGCAGATAAAATCCTTAAAACACATAAGCCACAGAACAATTAATGGTTTAATTGATTTAGTGGTTTGTCACTATCAAAATGTACTTATTTCCTTAACTGGTATGAATAAATCTTTTAAGTTGCAGCTGGAATATAAATTTATGATTGAAGAAACTCTAAGAAAATGATTATTATATTTAGAATTTATTGGAACAGGGGTAGCTGTCATTAAATTATAAATAAAGAAACTTCCCCGAACCTCATAAGGCTTCCTTTATTAATTATTGATAGCTGCTTAAGCTAACTCTCTTAAATTTTATTTTTTGTGCCAAACTAGTTTAGTTTTCAAATACATTCCCTATCCCTCAGTGGTCTGCTTGATCATATCCTCCTTCTTCAAATTGAGTCGCGGATCCTTGAGCAGCGAACTCTTCACAATTTCATACTTCTTCTGCGACTCCTCGTGGGTCAGAGTCAGACGCTGTTGAACCATTCGCTTATTGAGCTCCAGGTCCTTTGACTGGGACACCAGGCGCTTGTAGTCATAGTTATCGAATTGATTTTCGAATTTGTTGAGGAACCGATTAAGGGACTTGGACTCCGAGGTGAGCTGTTAAAAAAGCGTGATTGGGAGTTGCATAAAGTTATAGTAAACACTTACGTCTTCATAGTGCCGCTGCAGGTTATTTAGCAGGCTGACAAATCGCGATTTCAGGTCATTCAGGCAGGCATTGTAGGCGTACAGAGATTGTTCGGGGGTCAGTTCGTCCTGGAGCTTGTATGGCACCAGATAGGGAGCCAGGAAATCGGCGGGCTTACTGGCTATTTCCTTCTTGAGTTCCTCTTCCTCTTCGAACTGAAAATAGGTATAATTTGTATGAGAAAATGTGTGGAAATCAGCTTTCCTTGAAGCTGAAGCTATAGGATGTGCTCTACTATTTTTAATTTAATTAAATTCCAGAACATTTCTATCTATGTCTTACCTGTTTCATTCTTATGGCCCTCGCTGCCCCATTTCGCAATGGATCAAAGATACTAAACTTCAGTTTGGGATCAGCCTTTTCATTTCGACGTATATCGAAAATATTGTTGATGTCTTCAAAGATTTTCACAAAGTTCTTCTTCAGTTGATCCTCGTAGGCGAGTTGATCGCGTAGCAGGCGGTAGAGCTCGAGATTACTGCGAGTGGGATCTAAGGGATTGGCCTAAGACAGATTTATGTATAGGAACAGGTGTGAAAGCGGTTCGAAATAAAGCTATACCTTGTATATCTTGGTTAGTTTCTCATCGTAAACCAGCTCCTTGCCGTAATCTGCCCTCTGTGGCTTCAAAAACTCCACTGTGGTGGCGGTGAGGGCCCCAAAGGTGTAATGGAACTTCAGCACGATTTTATTTTGTTGAAAGAGAAACATGCGCGTGGCAATATCGGTGGCACCAATATCATCGGCATTGCCTTTGTGGAACTTTTCAATGACTTTCTAAAAGAATCGGTTTTTGTATCTTCCAGATTTATTAATATGTTAGTATCTATAATTACTTTAAGAACATTTCCGGCTGGATTAAATTGGAATTCCTTGTACCAACACTTGTCCATGCGACCCTTGTAGTGGAGAATCAGGGACTGGGGTTCCACCACCATTAAGTCCAAGGAATCTATTCTGGAGCCCGAATAGAAATACACTTTACGCTGTTGCGAGGGGTCCGAGAAGAACTGCATAGCTGGAAACAATCTATATAAATTCACTGGAGTTGTAGATATTGTATCTCAAGAGTTTACATTTCAAACTGTCGTTGCGTCCCTTGGCGAATATCTCATCAAACTGATCGGTGGCATAGGTGTATTTGACGTGGCGCATAAGATCAGATCGGTTTTCGTAGTACTCGTAGCGGATCTTGGGATCGGTGCACTCGGCATTGTTGTAGATGGTCAGCTGCATCACTTTCCCATCTCGCTGGGAGTAGGGGGAAAAGCGCTCATGGATTGCTCCCTTGTACTGGATCTTCTTTTCGCCGCTGGGAAAGCGCTGCTCGAAGTCGGCCAGGCCAATATGGAGCCTTTCGACCCACTCGCAGATGCAGTCCAGATGCTTCTCCTCGCTGATGTCACGATCCTCATCGGCTATATTCTCATCGGATGCCATCTTGTAGACACGCATCTCGGGCGGCTCCCCGGGCAGCATGTGCTCCCAGTCGACGGTCTCCCGGAGGTCCCAGCGCAGGTCGCCGACTCGCTGGTACGTCTGCTTGTTGACATAGTAGTTGTACTGGTTCCAAACACTATCGACCAGGATATACTGCTTGCAGCCCGTCTCGCAGATAAAGCCCGTCGAGGGCTCTATAAACGTGGCCGAGGGTGGAGCCTCTACCATGTCCCCGTCCACATCCATGTAGGTAGTCTTCGGCTTGATGCTCCAGGGGGCATTGTTTATGATCACCACCCAGGCATGACTGCGCCGATAATGATGCCGGTCCACGGCCAGCAGTTCGAGATCCTTTGGGAAATCCCCTGGTTAATCCCGGGTTCGTTTGGACAAGTGCATGAAGGTTTCTTATCTCCTCACTTACCTCCATTTTCTTGCGGATAATTTCGTCCTGAATCCGCTTCTCCTCGGCCTCCTTTAGCCTGTGAACCTCGGCGATGTCCTCGTCGAGATGACTCTGCAAGTCGGGTAATCCGCGCAGCTTGTACTTTTGGCCCGGCTTCTCGACCGGCTTCACCACCTCCTCCGCCTCCACCTCGACAATGGGATACGGATAGGGAACGGCCAGTTGGTCATTGATCACGACCTCCTCGCGGGCCACACCGGACACAACCATGGCGGGATGTCCGGCTCCAATCAGCATGCTGGCCAGCAGGGTGGCCATCTCATAGGAGTTGCCCTTCCGTCGCCGCAGCAAGGTGTCGGGGGAAATGAGACGGTTGGGCTGGAAAATTACAAAATAATTTATTTTTAAACTTAGAATATATAAGCTTAACTTAAAGAGGTTTTTGCCTTAGCTGCCCTATTAAGTTGTAGTTCGTTAATCCTTTCCTAGTAAGTATTTAAGTCATAATCACAAGAAATCCTGCATTGGAAGCCAATTTGCCATTGCTTTGCTCGAATTTATTATCTAGACATAAGTATGTGAAGGTAAATATAAATATACATATATCTAGATATAAGCCGGACTCAGGAAACAGCAAGGCAGTTTCCAGGAAATTTGGCACAAACTATTGCGCAGCACGAGACAAAAAGGAAATCTTTAACTACCTTTAGCACCGTTTACCTGCCCAAGGAAAAAAGATATATGTGCGTGTGCTTGTATATGGTCCTGTAAACACAGCAGGAGTCAAAAATCGTGTAGGTTATATATATTTTACAACCTTTCGAAAAGTTATATCCGTTTGGGAACAGCGGGAATGTGTAAAAAAAACATTTGGAAATAAACCTGTCGATCAGTTTGGATTTGGGTTTCGCGGTCATTGATAGGGCCTTGAAATTTTGTGAGTGGAGCTAAAATCAGCTAAAATATTCCGATTTTCAGTACGGTTCTGATAGTTCTTAGGATTTGTACTAAGATAATGGTATTTGTTAAGATTTTCAATAAGATAATGGTATTAATAAGGGGTTTCAGTTAGATTTAGTTAGGTTTATTAAGAAGCTACAGTTTTTACAGTTTTTATATAAAGTGTTAATAGGTATTTCTTCCTTTAAGAAATCCTTAACACCATAGAGTTTTGTATGAAATATTTAAAGGCATAATCTTGCCCATTAAGAAATTTCAAAAAACCAAGGAAACCTTTTATGTTCTCTGTTTACAATAATCTCTTTTAAGTTGCAAGTTAACAAGTACAAGAATAAAGCCCAATTAAAGATATGTTTATTTAAAATATACTTACTAACTGAAACAGTATATTAAACATTTAAAAACATTCAATTTCGTCACAGAGAAATTTACTTTAAACTAAGAAAAATGATTATTTCAGCAATTCCTGTGTTAAAATCGGCTTAAAATAACTTCTGAGATCACTGATTACCAGGACCTCTTCTTTGGTGGGTATTAACGATATGCCTTTATTTATTCTCGCTTGTTTTTGAATGCTCTTCGATTTGCGGATGTCATTCAGATAGAGAGAGACAAGAGTCCCCGAACAATCAGCGGCATGTTTTCGTTGCATCCTTCGAGCGATGAGGTAGCGTGGCCAGGACAGGCCCACTCCCATTTAATCCGCCTCGGGTATCCTTTGTCCTGATTGTTTACCTGCACATCTGCAACTGCCCCGTAGGTGGCTGCGTGACCCCGTGCCATTCATCTTCCCTCCGTTCCGCGAAGACTTAGGAGACAATCCTGCCAGCCGAATCCTGGAATTCTGTGTATGTGCTGCATACGAAACTGTGTGAAGCGTAACGAAGCGGACATTAACGCGGGAAACGTTGGCAATTATTGTAGGCCATCGTCCCCTGCCCCTGTCCCCATTTGTTGGTTCATTTCTGCCGTTTGCTTGCCACATCCTCATCTATATACATCCTGAGATTGCGACAGAGGAAGCGGATGCAGCAGAGATATTTACATTTTTATAGGTTTACCTATAAACTATATGAACTATATGAGAACGATCTAAGTAAGCCAAATATCCAAAGATATTTCTCTGAATTCTGTCCTACATATATGAATGTTTTTCCCTACAAAGCCACCTTGAAAACCTTAAGATAAATAAAGGCTTGTGATAATCCAAGCAACCCTTATTTATCGCAACTAAAATGCACAGTCATCTATTGGAAAAGTTCATACACTTTTCCATAAACAATGGACTTCAGAAAATTGTAATAAATAAATAACCAATATATTTCCAAAACTGAATTTTCCTAGAGTCTAGAGTTAGTGAAAAGTTCCGCCAAATCAATGAGTTCTTTAGCACCAAACCAACCCAAGACTAAACAGGATTTTTAGCGACTTTTCGTGGCGGGTCGCCTGGTCCTGCACCTTTCCATTTCCACCCTGCATTTGGCGTACGCCCCCCGTTGCTCCGAAGAAGGCCATTAAAATGCAAAATCGCCGTGTGAAGCCATAAGAATCACAATGGGAACGAGGCGCGCAGTCATCGGTGGAGTTCGAGGTCAAAAACACACACACATCGATTAGTCAGCGAAAAAACCAGTCAGTCAGTCAGCGAGCGGCGTCTAATTGAATTCGATGCAAACGGCAGTACCTGGCCAGGCCAGGCTATGCCATGCCATGCAACCGATTGAGTCGAGGACTCCTCACTGTTTCCTCAACGCTCCTCCTGGTCTCTGCCTGCCGCTTTCCTGGCCCGCTATCACTGCGGTCGCGCGTAATAAGAAACGCTTCAAGGTTATTCGAACGTGTTAAATTGGGATCGGGATCGGGAATGGATGGATGGCAGGCCCAGTAGTCGCAACAATGGAGGAGCGAACATGACGAAACAAAGGGACGAATGCACAGCGAGAATGGAGCAACGGGCGCCCGGTTGCTCGAACAGGGGCCTTGAGCTCAAATTACAGCCACTGCTGTGAGGGAAATTTGGCTGAGATGATGGACTAGGCTCATACCTGGTAGTTGCAATAATCGATAGAGAAAGTATTATGCAAATTTCCTTTAAAAAAAAGATAAATAAGAAAGGTGATTAAAGGTCAGCAAGACCTCTAAGAATATAAATGAATATAAATCTATTAAATATTGAAAATAATCGATCTACAAATGTTATAGAGATAGATAGGTAATAGCATTTGTTATTGAAAATATACACTTAATAAGTAAACTGCAAGAAAAGTCTTATTTTTTCTTTTATTAAATAAGGAATAAGGATATATTTGGAGAGTTAAAGTCCTCCATAATATATCGACAAAGAAAACGCTCGTCAATATCGTAAAGTGTGATATATCGAAATAAGAAATATCGAATAATATGGCATACTTAACATTAAAATACCATTATTATCCAAAAAACAATATCCTTAGAATGTTAATCAATTTACTGATTATTTTACCTATTATAGAGACGAGCCTTGGTCTGATATATCAAGCTAAGTGTGGTTTTATCGCACAGATATTGCACAGTTATATTATATTTAACGTTAAAATATCGATTTTATCGATAATATTAAAAACATATTTTCTAAAATGTCTTTTTTTATATAGAACTTATGGACTATATTTAAGATGTTTATAAAATTAAACTTAAAATTAGTTTTTGATATATTTTTCCCCCGACAGTGATAGCTTAGTTTAAACCAAGTTTAGGTTCTAATTTGGTATTTATGGTATTTATATATCGATATTTTCTGCCGAACCCTGCTTAATCCCACAGCCAATCAATAACTTCCTTGAGCGTAATATACCCGCCAACTCCAAGACTTACAGGGTACAAAAACGACAACGTCCGTCCGAAGGAAGAAGCACACACAAAAAAAAAAGCGAGAAAAAAAAAACTGCGCCAAAAGCGGCGAAAAATTGCGAAAAAGGGTGGCGCGTAACAGAGTCGTCTGCCGAGACAGAATCACTTTCAGTTGCCACCCTGCTGAATGGCTGCCACCGCTCGCGGGTCACAACTCAAAACAATGCGGCTCAAGACGGGGTTGGCAGACAGGACACAGGACACGACAATGCAGTGCCAGAGCCCCACCTCCTTTAACAACACACACACACACACACATGCCGCCCACTCCCGCATCCCTTCGTTAGACTAACCTGGGGCGAAGGACGACTCGCTGGGGAGGCGGCATCGTCGGCGTCGTCATAGCCACATCGCTTATCGGGATGCATAATGAGCCGCTGCCGTCTTTTTCATGAGAGCGCTGAAACAAAGCGGTGAAATTCAGCGCGATTCCTTGAGCCAAGCCGAGCTGAGTCCTTTTGCGGTCGATGGGCGTCCTGCGTCATCGCAGCGCGATGCCCGTGTCTTCCTGGAGAGGAAATCCCAGGCCGGGCCTTTTGCGGGACGGCCGCATGTGTAAGTTTTTAAATGAGCACACACGATGAAAATCAGCGACTTAACCCCTTTATGATAATGTACTGCACGGAAGTGTTATTGTCCTGGGGACAAAAGGACACACGGCGTCGACACTAGCGGCCGTAATACGCGCCTCCCCCTCCCATCATCTTTTCCCGGCCCCATTTCAGCCATCGCCATTGCCATCGCCTTCAGCCATCATCCACAACAACACACCAACGCCCCCCTTGGACTAATCTTGCCCGAAAACTCAAACCCAAACCAGGCTAAGATGAAAAACCCGCTCACTATTTGCGCCGTGGATGTACGTGGATGTGTCTATATAGCGCCATTCACCACGCCGGCATTTTATTATTTGCCCGGCTTCCGCGACCCGGGTCCCCGGGCACATAAAAGTCCCGGCCAATAGACGCTCTTAAAAACGGCCAAGATTAAGATATAAACACGCGAAATTAAGACATTTGATTCCCCCAGAACACAGTCAGTCAAAGCCCCGTGCCGTAGCCTAATGGTTTGGGTCGCTGCTGTCTTCTTTGGGACGGAAGGCCATCATCATCTGAGCTCCAGCCATATCCAAGCAGGAATTATGCATAGTGCTTAGGAATATAGGCCACGCCATATTAGCCTAGTTTTCTTTGGCGACTCAAACCCTTGTGAAAACTATGGAATTGAAAATTTTAAAGTAGAGTCCTTGATGGGGGAATTTATATACTAAAGGGATAATTATAAAGGGATATTCTTAATAAACAGAGTTGAGAGGTCAAGAAATGAAAGGATATATGTTTCTTTACATTTGATATGTATTCAAAGTGTTATGTAATAAATTTGTTAAGTTAAAAGGTATGTAATTACACTAGAAAGTTATAAGATTAGATCCATTAACGAAGAGAAATGTAACAGAGGCTTTAAAAATTATCTGTGATATATTTACTTTTTTAAAAACTTCCTTAAAGTATTTCCCAATATTTAATTTTGCGCCAGGAATTCTCATTAATTTTCTTATCCCCGTATTCTAAAATCAATTCTTTACTTAACTTGATGTCCTTATTAATATATTAGCCCTTGGAATTCCTATAACCATATGGCTCTCTCCCTTAAATTATATATCCCTCACATATCATCTCCGGGGGCATTAAATTTGAGTCCTGCCATGGTGGGCCATTCTTATTCAATATCGCGCCGTCTGAGCAAAACGAGTATGTATTCGATGAGGATGATGATGATGATGATGGTTTTAAACTCCGCCGTTGTCTTTAGGATACAGACCCGTACAGCCGGTGGACACAGGCCAGCAGCCAAGTGGATGGAGGCAGGAGAAGGAGGCAGGAGGCAGGAGAAGGAGCAGGGAGCAGGAACAGGAGCTGGAGCACCCACCGCCTGACTGCGGCATCCTAACGACGGCGCACAACTTACAATCACAGATTCGATCCAAGTCACATGGCGTTGCCCACAGCGAGGATAAATGCGACGGACACACGACGTCGCTAAGAACGGACGCGGCGGAATGGGATGAGTTGTACGGCGGATGGACATGGGTTTTTGGGGAATGAGATGGAGATGAGGGCAGGAGAGGGCGGTCGCGGGTATCGACTGATGTGACGGGGGTCGCGAATCCAGACAGATGCGGACACTGATGCGAGGACTCGGACACAAAGTCGATGTGTGTTTGGTTTTCGGTCTGCTTTTGAGCAAAGGAAAGCGCCACTCCATCGCGGACAAGGCGAGTAAGTGGAGCCGACGACGAGTCCTGCAGTCGACAATGGTCGTGGATAGAAGCTAGATGGGGGCACTGACCAAAAATAATGCGAAATCAAATAAATAGAAACTCTTCAAACTTGGGAACATATCAGAAACTAATTTGATGAATTAATAAAGAGAATACTAAAGCAGAAACTGTTTCATAAATTAGTTCTACTTTAAATTCAAATAAATATTAATTAAAATAAAATATAAACAATTATTTCTGAGTGTAAAAATCTATAATTTTCCCTGCCTGCCACATTTTCTTTCTGTGCAAATGGTCGACGCTCTATGTCCGCGGCAATGGCCGTGTCAGCGACAGCGAAATTGGCGTCTAGTTTATTGTAGCCACGAAGGCTGTTGGCCATTGCTGGAGCACCTTTGGCGGTGGGACGCAGGACGCAGGACATTGGACGTAGACGTAGACGACGTGGTGGGCGATGGTTTGGGGGGCGCTGGCCAGGAGAGATGGAGGAGATTGGAGGATGCGGATGTTCTGCGACTTAAACCGAGCATGGCATGGTAAACAGAAGCCGCGGGCAGCAGCAGCAGGTGGAGGAGACTGCAGGACGAAGGGCAGGCAACGTCATCAGTTCGCCTGTCTGACCATATATGGCCAAGTTCTGCGTCTCTGGACGCGAACGTGAAGACTCGCCGCCAGTTTTCCGTCAGGGAGACGCTTTTCTTTGTGAAAGGGTTGCAAACCAGGACATGAGCACAGTTTGTGTCCCCTTGGCGGGGCCTGTGCCTGTGCCAGTGGCACTTGGCCCGATCTCGAGTGAATTGCTCTCCAAGCCGAAGGAAATCGATATGCGCATAGTCGGCGGGGAATGGCGAAAGACAAGTATCTGGAAGATATCTTGTCGCAGCGACACTTTTTTTGTTGTTTCGTTTTTTCCGGGTGTCAAATCGATTTAGCCATTTGTTATTACTAATACAAATATTAATCGAAAGTTCTTAGGGTTATAAATAAATAATATTTTGAATGAATAATATAGTGGAATATTTTCGTATTTTTATATGAAGCCGAAAACATGTATTTGATATTTTATTTAGGTTCAAAAATCACCTTTAAGTTTATAGTAATATATATATTCTTAATACCAAATAAAATCCCAATACCTTAAAGGGTATTCAAGTGTCGCTGCCAACTCCCTGCCTCTTTTTATTTTCGCTAAAAACACCGTCAGTCCCTTCTGCCTTTTGTCATCGAAGTCGAAAGACGACAAGGTTCGCAATTGCAAAACTGACCAAGCAACACGACACGCTATTCTATATCTCGCTGGAACTCCGCGACTCTGTGCACTCAACCGGAAGCGACAGCGCTTTCATCCCCCCGAGGAAAGGAACTGAACATCGCCGCCGTTTCGGTATCGTATTTGGTTTCCCTCTATATATATACGACGCTACTCCTTTGACCGAAAACTGTAACCATCTCGTGCTAAAATCGACCAAAGATGAAAGTTTGTTTTACTTTGTAAATAAGAAAAAAATATTAAAAGATCAAGGGCCATTTTTGGTTGAGAAATATATATGTATATTTTCCCTAAAAATCTAGAAAAGATGTCCAAAATTTGGTGACATATGTAAGTCACATACATAAGTTACGCCTTTCGATTCTGTCTATTATTCTCAGGGGATCTGCCGTAGACATCTGTTGTCCAGAGTCCAGTTTGATTGTTCCATCATTTTATGAGATATTTTTTGTTATATTTTCAGAAATTACGTGCATCGAATAACATATGTATATGTAACCCCTTTCAGCTATTATTTAATTAAGATGTTTTGTTTATCTGAAATCAAGTGAGCATCTGGTTTATTGGGAAGACCCATCATTCCGAAGTATGTATATTTATTAAGGTTATAGGTATTATTTATTCACTTAATGCAAATATTTCCGAGTCTGAGTTATATTTTACATGCATAAAAAATGTACCCATTCCAAAATATTATTTTTAATATTTAAATAACTTTGAAAACCTTTAAGAAAGATGTATAAAATGGTAAGTTATATATTCTAAGGCAATTGCTTTTCCATATAAACTAAAAATGTTTTTAATTTTAAAAGAGAAAGCAGTCTTTGTATAATTATTTATAAAAGATAAATCAAATCTTTAAGATCCCTTTTGTATTAGGTCTTTTCCCTTTGTTTTGTTATTTTAAAAATATCAAGTAAACCTTAAAGTTGCTTTAAAGACTAGCTGGCCTAATTACCTACAAAAAATAAATAAAATCGTGTATTTTCTTGACTTTATCATAAACACAGTAAATTTCCATTTATATTATTTATTTTATTATAACATTATATTATAATGTTAATATCTTTGAATATGATTCAGTTTACATATTATTTGAGGCTGGCATTAATTTAAGCTTAATTTTACTTGGCATCAGCTATTATTAGCCTGTCAATAAAACAGTTCTGGCCTATTTGGAACATTCATTAGACTTGGGGGCCCCTTTTTGGCAGCCACTCAACACGTGCATAA
This sequence comes from Drosophila parvula, assembly GCA_018904695.1. Taxonomy (NCBI): domain Eukaryota; kingdom Metazoa; phylum Arthropoda; class Insecta; order Diptera; family Drosophilidae; genus Drosophila; species Drosophila parvula. The sequence continues at coordinate 14,774 of JAEIIG010001204.1, forward strand.
AATCGCGTTTTATCGCTTTTCGTCGATTTTCCCCATTTTGTAGGTCCTCGCATTTCTCAGCGAGACGAGTGAACGGCAAAGGACATCACTCTTGAGTTTACAGCGTCAGCGCATATCGCCATCATTTAACCGCATTGTGACATCTCTACCTTGTAGTACTTGCTGCAGAAGGGTGTATATGTTTTATAAAGGATATATACATTTTATGTAATTTTCAGTAGCTATTTACGATTTATTTTGCTTTAAATATCCCATAAGTAAGTGAGGAAATATCTCAAGAGTGCAAATATATACAAGTTTGATTAAATGAAATAATTTGCAGTAGAAAGGTGATTACTTTTAGGTATTTTCTAGTCGAGTTAATAGGGTTACAAGGGTCCTTTTTTTAGTCTTCATGCTGCAGTGCAGGGAATGTCGAACACGTTTTGAGAAAAGACGCAAAAGAAAGCCTACTTGAAGTGGTGGCCTGAGTTCACACGAATGAATAAACGCGATGGGGAAATGCTAGTTAACATGTACGTATCAATTGATTTGTTTGCCCCATGTGCTTCGCCTTCTATTTGTCAGTAAAATAGTCTTCTTAACGGTTCACAGGACCTCAAGTTTCTGAGCAAATATTTGCACAGTTTTCCGGTTTTTAATAAAAGTTTCGTGGCTTCCCATATACTATACATGGGGTGAACTTTTATTTAAATTGGGAATATTGTGTAACCAAAAAATTGCAAACATTCTTAAAGGTTTTCCTAGTTATTAATTTGGATGCCATATTAAATATGATATTAAAGAATGTATACATTTTTTAAGAGTGTGTTTTCATTAACATATAAATTAGACTCTAAAATATTTCAAATGAATGAATAAAACATATTTATAACCATTAAAAATTAATCTCTGAACTTACAGCTTTGGAAATTAGACACAACAAAATAGTATAAATATTTTCTAATATAACTTAAACAAAAAACTAAAACACAGCCATTTTAGATTTAATGTTTATATACTAAATATTTGTTTTCTTGATTATTTGCCTGCGAAATTAATTCATCTTTTTTTATTTCCTAGAAGAAAGTTGCCAGGAAAGTTATTTTATATAAGTAGCTACCCCTTATATTTGCCATTGATACGAGGACAATTTAACTGGCTAGACACTGACACGTGGTATAAAAATAAAATAAAAATAATTACTTGTTGGAACTGGGGAAGATAACAGAAAGCGCAAAAGCCAGACAAACTTTTTCCTTTGCTCCTGTGAACCCTTTTTGGTTTCGAAACAAGAAGAAAAAGCAAAAAAAAAAAAAAAGAATGCAAGAAAGGCAAAGAGAAAAAACTGTGCCAAACAAATTGTGTGATTATTTTCTGTAGAAGTGCTAAAGTGAAATCGAAGTTGAGTGGGCTTGTCATTTTAAGGTCAAATTGGTTAGTTTATCCAGCAGGGAAATCTATATGATAATTAAGATATAATATCTGTTTATCTTTAAAAATTCCTTGTGATTAAAATGTAGCTCTTAATATATGTTAAACTTTAGTTAGGATCTCATGATAAAAGAGCTCTTTTAGGTCTGGGTATTAGGGAAGCTCTGGCCAAGATCCTTGCCCTCAGGATCTGGTTGCCCGGAAGGAAGCTCTTCTGGGCATCTTCAAATTTGCAAGCCCAGTTGTGGCGGCTACCAAAAATCCGTTGCTTTTGTGTGTCCAGCTGCACTGAACTTACATATTTTCGCCGCATAAGCATATGTACATATATATCCCTATATATATATATCGGCATTTATATATGCTGGCATATGAGTATAAACAAATATGTGTGTGTGTGGCAGTCAGTGTACATGGCTCTTTTCGGACCTATAGCAATTAGCAACTGATTGAACCCGTACATAAGCCCGTATCTAACGTCGTCCATCTTAGGTGCAAAGAATATCTTAACAAAGCTCGCCTGCTCTGGCCTGGCCAATACATAAGATGGTCCAAGGATACGGGAAAAAGTGCATGTGTCTGCGTTATTTGCATGTGGCTCGCACTCGACTGATTCTCTTGCCAGGATACGAAAGGATACGAAACGAAAGGAGGTGCCTTGCGCTCGTGTGTGTGTGTGTGTGTGCATTTCTTGCTCCTCCACTTGCTTGCAGCATATAGTTTAATTTTGAAAAGGATTCGTCTGCCGCTGCTAGAGCTCTGGCTGTGGCTCTGGCTCTGGCCAAAAAGGACATCCTGCTCGCACTTGCGAAGCCCGGCTCCTCGCCTCTCGCTTCCTCAGCTGGACATGGCCGAGAGTTCGTAAGTGGCCAGTAGTTGATGGTCGAAAATGCTGCGTCTGGTCGTCCTGTCCTGGTCGGTCGTCCCGGCTCCTCTCTGCCTCTTCAATTGTTTCAATTTCCCCGGCTTGCTGGAAAATGCCGAGACCAAGGAGACCGACGAGGCGAAGGATACGACGGAGACCAAGGCGGCCAGCGACCAGCGGCCTGCATTTGGCTTAGATTGGAAGGACAAATTCCAGCCTGGCCGTTTGCCTTCTTCTTACGCGCCACACACACTCAACAGACACACATATATCGGGCCAGGTATAGCCATAGCTAGAGCAGAGAGTCCTGCTGACAAAAGAGCCAGGACGAAAGGGGTGGAGGCGCATTAAAACAAAGGAGCTACGAGCTCGAATATGCAAATCATAGGAACATAGCAGCAGCAGCAGCAGCAGCAGCAGCAGCAGCAGCGGCAGCAATGGCACAAAATAGAATACTACTGCAGGCCAAGGAGGAAGGACGAGGACGAGGACGAACTGGGTCCAAACAACTTGCGAGAGCTGCGGTTTTGTCTGCTCAAATCGCCTTAGCTTAGACAAAACTGCAGATAATGGATAAGGAGGCAAGCGGACTCTAGGTAGCAACCAAAGAACTGCGACTCCGAGTCCGAGTCCTAGTCCGAGCACGAGCATGATAGTATGAGAGTATGAGTGCGAGAGTACAAGTATCTTGCAGGACCGCCCAGGTCAGCACGAGTTGCGGACAACGGATTAGGTTGTCTTTGTGCTATGATGCCCAGGTCCAAAATGCCATCCCAAATGTATCTGGAAAATGTGAAATCAGGTGGATTCAAACTGTATGTTATCTAAAGGATTTCGTTGTGTATTTCCGTATGGTAATACATTGTTCTCTATATAGCAGGTGGAACACCAACTAAAATACATAAACCCGATCAGTTTTAAGATTAATTACAATGGGAATTAAATAATACAAAATTATTAATATTTATAGTATCCTTTCTGAAGGCATTCATAACATTACAGGAGTGGATAAGCATAAGCATAATTAAGAATCGCTGATTTGGTAGAGAATTCTTTTTAAAAACAAGCCAGTTTTAAAAACAAGTCAGTGATGTTTTTTATTTGATATACAAATTACGCTGTACAAAAATGTACTAATTAAGGTGACAAATAAGATAACAAGATTGTTATAAGATTTTATAAGATTGTTAGCAGCTAAGATTCTGGATTAAAACAAAGGATAGGTAGTATAAATAAATGGTTTCAGTCTTTTTAAAACGCTACTTTAAATAAAAAAGCTATTATTGAACTATATTTAAAATTGGTGTCTATTTAAAGTCAGTTTTCTTATTATTACCAAATATATGATAAAGAAGAAAGCAAAATATATTTAAAAACTTTAAGAATATTAATAAATAAACGGATGACCTGGCTGCCCTCACTAGTAGCTCTAGTTTATAACTTTACCAAACTAAATATAAATAAATAAATACAAAGTGGCTTTAATTATAGTATTAATTATAATAAATTCTCTAAATGAGTTAAATTTTTTGAAACTTTTTGAAGTTCTTTGACTAAATGTTTCTTTTTTTTAAATGCTTGTTTGTTAATGACACTACATTTTTCGTTTTCGTTTACACTTGTACTTATTTCTTTAAAACTAAGCAGCCTTCAGTCTCTAAAATATATAAAGTCATAATTATCTTTGCAGGACCATCGTTAAATGTCAATTCCGATTACAATCTGAACACGCATTGCAGACAACAAGCAAACCTAACTGATAGTATTCAAAGCGTTAATAAATGATCGATGGATTGATTGATATAAGGATAATTCTAGGTGACGGCAAGCTGCAAGCGCAAGTGCGTATCGAAGGATGTGTTCCAAGTAGATCCCAGTGTATATGTGGCCTGCAAACACACACACACAACCACTTACACACAGGCATACACACCATATATAGAAAACTCGTGTACACACATTTATCTTTTTGAAGGCAAACTGAAAATTTTGTTTTAGGAACAGTTAGACAAAGACAATGTGAGAGGATGCAGATTGGTGGCCAGTGGGCGTTGGGTGGCCAGTCGTTGGGTGCTGAAAATCAAACCCACACGTCTTCAAGCATATGTACACACACAGCTACAAGCACTCACACACACACACACACACACTTGCTTATAGAAAGGACGATACACACACACGGTCGGGCAACAATCGGGGGTGACCAGTGACCAGTGGACCAGCCAGCCCAGTGCGCCTTCATCTTTCAATTCACGCGAAAATTTCCTTCGCCATCCAGAGGTGTGACACGGAGGGTTGTGGGTGGGTGGCCGGTGGTGTGGATATATAGAGGCAGGGAAGGTTGGCAGGACATGCCAGGACCACGACGACGACGACGACGACGATGACGGTGACAACGACGACGCGGGTTGGAGAAAGTGAATTGAGTTTAGTCGAGGACGACGAATTCGTAATTGTACACACACACGCAGCGACATTAAGGCAACGAATGGGTGGTGGGTGGTGGTGTGTAGTGTGTAGTGTGTAGTGGGCAGTGGACAGGATCCAGAAGGATGCTGGCAAGGAGCCGCTGCAGATATGAGAGAAAGTCCGGCGGCCAAAGAGAGAGGACGAACGAAAATGGAAAATGTTGCCTTGCCTGGACAATGGACAATAGTCGGTCGGACGGGTTGGGTTCGCTGGACAGGAGGGGGAAGAGGGGAGAGTATGGTTTGGTTAGCCGATGAAAATCTGAAGTATATATACCCGCACACACACACACACACATACAGTGCCATAAAGCAACAACTCTAAATTTTCGCAGCAGCAAAATTTACGCTAAAGATGCTGATGTGCCTGCGGATGCTAAGAAGAATGTGCGTCTGTGTGGGTAGCGTGTTGCCAAAGTGCGTGAGTGTGTGCCAGGACATCGTGTATATGTGTGTGTATGTGTGTGCGGTGAAATGAAGCGACCCGGGCAGGCTGCTTGGCTTTTTAGTGGCAAGGATATGTTTCTTGCCAATGCGGCCCCATGCCGGCCATCTGTAGTCGCCATCGTCGTCGTCCTCGTCCTCGTCCTGGCCATAGTCCTGTGTTATTGTTGCTCCTTGTTGTGTATACGCCTCTGCTACACCAATACACATATCCCTGCGCCTCTGTGCGTGTGCGTTTTGGACATGGCTTCAAAAACCTTTCTTAGCGATTTCCCGAAAGGCAGCAGCACTGGCGACACTGCTGCTGTCTTTTTCGTTATCCTTGCTGTTGTTGTTGTTGTGGTTGTTGTTGTTGCTGCTGCTGTTATGGTCAGTGGCCGCCGCCTCCTTTTGGCAGGACACAATAGCCATGTGAATATGTGTGGCCTCTGCGCAAATATTTTGCATAGCAACTACAATGTCTACGACCTCAAATGCCTATGCGTGTACATATTATATAAGATCATAATCTCCGGGATATCCTGCGATGGTGCAAATACTTGCCAGTATCTCGTATTCTCTGGAATACGGGACTCTGGGAGATTATCCAAACATCATATTTACATCTGAATTTGCACCAAGTCGGGGATAGTTATATCTCAAAAAAGATAATAATCAGGGTCTCATATTTTTTCAATTTAATTTTCACACATTTCCCCCAAATTGATTTAAGTAAATACAAAAAAAAATAAATTTTAAACTGCACCTAAACATATTTTAAAATGAAATTATTCTGGAAATGCGAGAGATGCATGTTTTGAAGGTAAATAGATCGAACGATATATAGAAATTTTTGGAACACTAAATATACTAAAAGAAAGTTCTCAAAAAATTGTGTTTTTGCCTATGCTTTGCAATTTTATTTTTGTATCAAGCTACACTTTGAAATTTGTATTAACAGAAGAAAAAAAAAATTGTAAAAAATCTATTTATTTTGTTCAATATTAGGCTATTATTT
>JAEIIG010001206.1:0-10304 GCA_018904695.1 Drosophila parvula
AAAAGAACAACAACAAGCTGTGAGCTGTGTATGTGAAATAATTATTTGTATGATTATTATTATTACTATTATTACAATTATTACAGTTATGACAATCCTAATATTATACATTTTTTTTTTTGGAAACACTTATTATTTTGGAATTATTATTTGATAGTATTTATTAATAAAGTTTTTTTTGCAAAAGAACGCTTATTATTTTTAGAACCCACCCTGGGCACATCCGTCGATCCGAAACCATCCGTCGATTTTCACAACAAAACTCACTCTTGATTGAACCCATTCTTTCCCTTAGTTCATAGTTGAAAATGCGCCTTAAAAGAATTTTAGGAAACTATGTGGTAAGACAAGAGGGAAAAAAAAACATAACCGAAAACAGAAAATGGAAACCGGAAAAGCTAAACAAAATGTAACACTAGAAACTCCATTTCGGTAAGATATGACAAGCGTAATGTTATTAAGGAACCCCCAAAAAGGAAAGCAATATTATTGAAATTAATGAGAAGAAAACAAAAAAGGAAACCTAAAATAAAGTAATTTTTTCTTAGGTGTGTGTGCAAGTAAATGTTGAAAAAAGAAAAGAAAAGGATACCATTAACGACAAAATAATCACCATCAAAATTAAGGCGAAATAAGGTTAAGGGGATACTGGAATTTTTTTTTTGTTTTTTGTGAATGTGCTGAGCGAGGAAAATTGATTTTAAGCCAAACAAAAAATTGGAGGGATTCAAGACTCTTATTTCGCATATACATGCATATACATACATATATATCTATATCTATATATCTATATATATATATAGATATATATATATTACAAATTTACCACGTAGGGCAGTTTTTTTAAGGCATTGAGAACAAATGCAGGAAAATACGTGTAACCGAAAATTACATTACAAAATCCAACAACGAAAAACTTTTGGCATTACAAATCGAATGCATTTTTAAATACAATATTTATTGATATACCTAGAGTTAGAGCCCAGCAAAAAGAGATGACGAGAGCCGAAGCGGAAGTGCAAGTCATGTAAAGCGGCGATTAAAAAGCAGCGAGAAGCGAGTAGCAAAAGGCGAGTAGCGAATAGCGAGAAGCGAGAAGAGCGAGAAGCCAGAAGCGAGAACATGGAGAAGAGAAAGCAAAACAAAATGGAATCCAAATATTATATCTATATACAGATACATAAATGTACATGTGGTTTTCGGTGTCTATTACTTATATAAATAGATATATATACATTATATACATACATCATATTATATACACGACGTGCAAATATTTTGAAACCAAACAAAAAAAAAGAATCCACAAAAGCCCAACAAAATAATTATAAATGTTGTTCATTTGACTAATAAAATGGAAGCAACTCCAATGAAATACTAGCATATACATATAGATATATATATATATATATAAAAACAACAACAAACTAATGGTATTCCACTCCCACACGTACATACATACATACACACACCACCAGAAAGGGGACACCAACACCCTCACAAAAGTGACATTTCCAATTAATTACAAATAACTAATAAATATTTTCAAAAACTCTGATTAAACTAAATTTCCAACCTTTCACTTGCTTAAGTTCCTTCAATAGTTATTATTAAATATTATTAGCCTTCAATCATTAGTCACTGGCAAGGGGAAGGGTGTCCCTTAAATCATTTAGCAAATACAAGAACGTTTTTAAAAACCAAATATAATACAATTAACAAAAATAAAACTACGATTTCATGAAATTAAGACAATTTCGAGGTTTCACTTGCAAAAACAAAAAAAAAACGAAAACTAAATAAAAACCTAAACAATATAACGATGTTCTATATATTGTAGTCGAAAATCATTTAAGTCAATCGGATTAGGTTACCCAATTGATTTTGTGTTTGATTAAGGAACAATTTTAACTTGTCTCAAATCAAAATAAATTGTTAACAGCAACTAACTCATGTATGTAAATACATTTAAAAAAAAGAAAAAATACCATCTCAATCCCAAACAACACAAAAACTATACAAAAATTAAAGAAAACAAATGGTAAAAAAAAAAATAGCGAAGAAAAACAAAAAACCAGAAGCATAATAAACATAAAATGTAGTACATGCAATATATTTTTCGGTGTTAGGCGTCTTTTTGAGATTTTTACAGAATACCAAACAAGAGAAGTCCCTCAAACAAAAAACAAAATCTATAAAGTCAAATATTTCATTGTTGATGTTGTGAGCAAACTAAAGTAAAAGTAAACTATAAATGCAAAGTAAAGTATATTGTATTTGTTTCTCCTACTCTCTCAAAAGTCTCTTCTCTCACCTAAGCTCTAAACATTAGCTGTCGTGTGTCTCTTCAAAAAAAAATATGTATAGGGGTTTACATTAATCTTAGGAGTCGTCGTCGGGCAAACAAAAATGTAATGTAATGTTTCAAACAATTTTTTTTTTTATATATATACATATAAATAAAAGAAAAAGAAGAATTTGGTGTCTACAAATTATACGAAACTTAAGATGCAACTAAGGAAAACAATTTTAGATCAAATTCATGTGGTTAATACGGCAGTTGGAGCGGAGAAGCTGAGAAAGAAAATTAAGGAAATACTTAGCAATAATTCTGAAATGACCTCAATCAAATATTTTTTAAATTTTATATATTTTAGTCGTGCAAAATGGAAACCGAAATATGTGTAAATAGAACTTTAAATACATACAAATCGAAATAGCAAAATAAACAAAATGTAAAACAAACCAAAAAAAAAAAACAAAACAAAACAAAAAAAAAACACATAAAAATGTCTCTTGAACGAACGAAGTAAGAATGTGATATTTTTCTAAGGTGTACTACAAAACAAAAACGATGAAAACAAATACGAAAAAAACTAAAGAGAAACAAATCAAAAATCAAAAACTATTGAAAAATATTGAAACACTTTTACTGAGAACCAGAGAAATAGAGCAAGCCCACATAAAATAGAACAAAATGCAATAGAGACTGATTTTTGACATCATCTCATCACCGACATCGACATCACCACCAATATAACACGCACAAATTGTCATTAGATCAGTGATCAGTAATCAGTGAAGTAACCCCTACAAAAACATTCACCACAAACATTAATGGGTGAGATTATATAAAAAAAATAATAAAATCAATTTCCAGTAGAGCTGGCAACATTTCGATAGTACTATCTAAATAATCGAAAGTCTTTTCAGTACATTATCGAGGCTTGAATCGATTGAAAACTTTAAACTTTATTTTAACTCAAAACTAAAATCGGATTTCAGAGCGGTCTTTAATCAATTAGGCTTCTTTATTTATCTTACTCAACATATTACAATATATCGATTTTAAATTTATCGTTTTGAATTCGATTTCTTCTAAGAATATCTTTCTAACTCAATTAAGGTGCATCAGTTTAGTGTAAAGTATGTTCGATAAATTGCCAGCTCTGCTTCCTGAGATAACGTTATTAATTTCCCGGATCGATATACCCGGTTTTAATTCGATTTCTTAATTTTAATCGATTAGCACAGTGGCGGGGGGAAAGCGAGAGAGTGAGAGCAAGAGAGAGAATGTGTGTGTGAACGTTATGGAAATAATGGAACCAATTCGGAACGCGTTGCGTTGAGGTTAAGGTACTTAGAAGCAATGTTAGTTTAGGAGCTGCAAAGGAGAAAGGACAAGGGTTGGGTGCAATCGCACAGAGTTGTAATTATTTTTGTGATAAAATCCGAAGCGCAATTTTTTTCTCCAACTGTATTGGTAGGTTAATGGTCTGTATATAGGCGACATAGGGTCTAGAGAGGATTTGGCAAAGAGGGATTTAGCGATTTGGAGGAGGTATGGGAATGTTTATGAAGGTGCTACGAACAAAGACGTAATTGAAAATGTGATACAGTTTTTTCCTTGATCTATTTATTGAACGGTACGCAGAGCAGGGGAACAGAATGGTAATGGAACGGTAACGGGAATGGGAACGATAACGGAAACGGAAACGGAAGCGAAGCGCAGAAGCGGAAGGAGCTTAGCAATATGCTTTAGAAGCAAACAGATCAGATTTTTAGTCAACACATTTATGGAACTTACGTTTTCGAAAAGTGGAATTGGAGGCGAAAATACGAGGCGGCGGCGAGTTTTTCTTTTGTTCAGTTTTCGGTTCGGTCTTCATCACTCGGTTCACCCTTCCTTCGTAATATTTGAGATCTGTGAGAATGAGATTGCAGAACAGAGACGAAAACACCCAAAAACAACACACCACTACAACAAAAAAAAAAACAAAACAAACAACCAAGAGAATAAACAGCAGAAACAAGCCAGAGATGGACGAGAAATTGTAAAAAATTTACACTTTAGGAAAATCTCTAAATTTTAAGCTTTCGGTGTTTTTAAACCAAAATAAAAACTAACAAAAAAAAAACCTACAATAAACGATGGCAAAATGTAAAAGTAAACAAAACCAAAAAACATTAGCGAAAAACACACGAAAATTTATATATACATACATATATATATATTTCGATATTTAAAATTTCATTCGGAAAGAAAAGCAAACAAAAAAAAGAACATTAAACAATTTTGAGCAAACTCTCGGTGTTTTAAAATTAAGCGCATGCGAAACCTAACACATTACACTATACAAGTACAGTAAACACACAATTAACTAAACCAAGGATAAACAAAATAATAAGTTAAGCGAACAGACGTAAACCAAAAACAAAAACCTCTTTCACTTTCGTGTCTTTGACTTAAAACCAAAACAAAAAAAAAAAACAAAAAAATTAAAGCGGAAAACCAACCACAAAAAACATTAAGCATATTTTTAAAATGTAATTTAGCACAAAACAAAACCAAAAAAGAAAAAAAACAAAACAAAAATGAAAACACAAAATTTTTAAACTACCAAAGTATTGATGTGTATTTGATAAACAAAATCGAAAACGAAAAGAAAAGAAAATAAAGAAAATGTAATGAAATGGACACAGGACAGAAAAACGATCGATTTGTGTTTTTTGGTTCACCTCTCTCACACACACACACATACATACATGTATTTCGATCCCTTTTGCGTTTTTCGGTTTCGAATATCCTGCGTTGAACGTTGAGAAATTAGAAAACAAAAAAGAAAAAGAAAAGAGAACACAACTTTTACAAAAACTACGAAATGCAATGCCTGCCAAAGAATTAATGTTTTTAATGCAATAATGCAAAGGAAAACGAAACAAACAAATATTAATTATGTATATGCAACCAAAACAACAACAACAAAAGTTCAATAAAGCCGTTCCAAAATGAAGAAACCAAAAAAGAAAAGAAGAAAATGAGAAACTAAAGAGAACAGAAAACAAAACGAAAAAGTCAAAAAACTTGTTCAGAGATTTTTTGCGTTTCCTTATACGAGACATTTACGATGACTTAAAAACGAAACAAAACAAGAAAAAAATTTAAAAAGAACAAAAAACCTATAAAAATTATAACAAAACTACAACTGTAACACGAACCACGAGAAACTTTTTTTGCAAGCAAAGAAAACGTATAGAAATGGGAGAAACTGAACGAACAACTATTTGTCGTGTACAAGAAGTAAACTTATTTGTATTTAACTAATAAAGTGAAATGTTTATGGTTTATTTTTTAAACAAAAGAAAAACAAAAGAAACAAAAAAAAACACCACCATTTTTATGCATTACATTATAAAAAGAAGCCACAAGCAAATAAAATAAATTACAAAAAAATAACAACTGCGTTCTTACTTTTAAAGGGAGTTGTACAAAAGGAGCGGTTATGTTTTGTAGAAATACAAATTAACATTACTTTGTGGGAGATTCCAAGGATTTGTAATTTATAACATTGTCAGTTTATTAAATATTAATTAATTAAATATTCTTTATTTTCAAATCGCCTTTTCGGGCCAAATGGTGTTGCCACATCGCTGAAGTGGGAACAAAGCTCCGAGTAATTTTAGCCGATTATTGAACACAGCTTTTGGCAAACAATGAAAGCTTCATGGGATTTTTAAGTGTGTTTTTGTGGCAATTTTTGGCGCTCTGGCTACGGTCACACTGCGCGCCAGTTCACTTCAGTCGCAAAAAAAATTCGCACCGAACACAACAGACTTTCTACCGACACACACACTCCGTTTTTTATTCTCAATCGCACACGAAATAGCAGTATTATTGTTGTTGCCTGCATTTTTTTTACTGTGTATTTTAACTGTGTATTGTAACTTAGAAATTAAAGCATAAATTAAAGAACACTTCGAGAACAGAGAAGGAACAGCGCAAAGAGGACAGAGAGGAGGAGACGAAACTAGAAACTAGTGCTAGTGTGCGTGTGTGTGTGTGCTGCACTTTGAGTCTTCTTTTTGTTGTTGTTGTTGTCGTTGTTTTTTGAGAAGAACCCGAAGGTTCCAGAGAAGACATAGAGACTTTCTTCAGCCGCGTTGAGCAGGTGCGGCGCCGTCAAGGACACAGAACATACGCTGGAAGGTGAGCCCGGTAAAGGCCGCAGGGGGATGGAGAGCCAAAGCCAGAGCTACACGGATGCCCTAAGCGCCAAGGGCTACCGCAGCTTCGGCTTCGACACGGACGTGGAGATGGACATGGACATGGGCCTCACAATGCGACGCATCGAGAAGCGCAAAGGCGGTAAGTGTCACTGTCATATGTGGGCGTGGTGGTATGGAGGCGTGGTGGCGTAGGTGTGCGTGTGCGAGTGCGAGTGGGTGTGCGTGTAGGACAGGGGCGTGGGCAAAAATATCCAGAGGGATGTCCCTGAGAAAAGTCCTGCTTAATTTGTTATTTATGGTTCCATAAGGAGTTGCCAGGAGGAAGGAGAATAAAAACAAGAAAAGAGGAATTAACTTTTGTTAAATTTTTGGAATAAAAAACATTTAACATCAATATAATACTAGATAATACTAATAATACTGATATAGTTGGAATTATTTATTAGTTTTTAATATACTAAAAACTAGCTAAAACAACAATAGCTAAATAGCTGATTAGAGATACAAAAAATACAGCTAGATCGACTTGGCTGGTGATTGTGATCATTAATATACACATTTCTTTAAATTTAAATTTAAGTCCAGCTGGTAAACTCTAGGAAACAAAAACTTTTTAAAAATATAACTCATAAAATATGCATTACTTTAACAAATTTAATAGAAATACATTTATTTAATAATTGAAATTTATTTTTATATATGCATTTCTTGTACTCAAGTTGTTATTTGTATATTCTTCAGTTATTTGTTTATTTATCTTAGAATTTCACCAAAAATTTCTCGTTTTTTCCAGACTTCTAAGATATATTTCTTTCTTTTTCAAATTTCTTTGAATTGCAATTGTTCAAAAGCAAATGTAAACAAAATTCTGAGCAATCAAGAAAATAAATTACTTTATTGCTGGTTGTTTCAGTAAGAGAACTTTTCTCAAACGGGGGTAAATTATACCATAAGAATAATTATTAAAAACGAAATAACTTAACCTTAAATGGTTTTTATAAATTAATCATAACTTGAAACGATTTAATAAAATAATTCAGGCTAAATTAGATGCTAGAAAATACCAATATTAAGGGAGCCTTTACCCCTATGCCTGCGCCACTGCCTTCGGGTGTATGGGGGTGTGCGTGTGTGGGCCTGTGGGATGCATTGACTTTTGCGCCTTCGTTCACTTTGCTTACTGGTCAACGCCGTGAAATATTTAAATTTTCACGTCAAGAAACTCTAAAGAAACAACAGAATACATACATACAAAGAGCAAGTAAGCCACAACAGCACACCCACAGTAGGGGAGGTATATATGTATGTATAGGTAATACATATGTGTGTGCCCGAGTTGAGGTAATGACGTGCAATTATTATAATCAGTCAGCGAGAAGGCGGCGTGCTGGTAACTGTGCATAAATTATCTAGCTAAACTATACACTAGTTCCGCCGAAAATAATGTCAATGAGAGATAATGAAACGATGTCTCCTTTTGATGATGACGAATCCCTTCTGATTCGGGTTGCCCTTTAATTATCTCTCAGCATAGTTGGGGATGTGGAGTTCTGTTGAGCGAACGCTCTAAGGGTTTATTCAAAGCCCAAGGAAGCCTTTTATTATATTTCATATTCCATTAAATAAATGAGGTATTCTTTTTTTTATAAGTATTAGTTTATAGGTAGACAAATTAAGTAAAATATCATTTCAAATGCCTATTTTTAATACATTTTGTGCAGGAATATACACAACAAAACATACTTGATCGATAGTATATTAAAATGTTAAATAGTTTCCAAAAATTATCATTAAATTTAAATGATTAATAAAGTATGTCTTGCACTGAAGCTAATAAGGTTGCATTTAAACTCTGAACTTTCGTGTTAGTATATATTTTGTACTATTGAAATATTTGCTTATTTTGTCCGAACTAGCACTGTATATTATTGGTACACTGATGACCTCATTCAAGCTTCGATTTTATTCTCCTTTTCTTGGGTCACATGGTCAAGCCAAGAAAAAGTTTGGCAAAGCCCATTATATATTATATTATATACTGTTGTAGCCACTGACTTATTCATTATAAATAAATCATTTTTATAGTTCCCATGGGCTATAATTTATAATTGGAATTGTTTTAAAAATATTGCCTCTTTATTTGCATGAAGAACAATGCAAGTTAACTTAACTAAAGGATTTGCTTACTTCATAGGATTAACTTCTATTAATAAAAGCATCAAGACAGTGTCATAATTATATTTAGGAAATCTGTCTTAAAGTTATGTATTATTTAACTGAACAATGTCCTGGCAGTATGGGGACTTTTTAATACTTGGTTACTTCAAACGTAAAAATCGAATAGTCTGAGAAAAAGGATTTGAAAACAATAAAAGCATCTATGCAGTGTCATAAAGCCATTACAAATATCTGGCTATTGGTAATATTTTCGCATACAATTGTCTTGTATTATTCTATACGTATTTGGTTATGAATATCCTATCTTGATTCCTATTGCGACTAAGAGCTAAGCTCTTGCCTAGTTTAATTACAATTATTATTTGGCTAGTTCATTGCTTTTATGCCTTGTGTAAGTACGCCGTTTTTTATGTGCCTGCTCTTCCTTTGTTTGTTTCGCATTTTGGCGTTTTTTTTATTGTTGGTGCAGCAAACACGAGCGCAATGGGAAAAACCAACAGCAACAGCAAATACCAAGCCATTTAGGAAATTGGTTAAAACATGAGGCAAACTCATGCGAACTCGGACAGAGAGGCACATATTTTTTTGTTGTATTTTTTCTATATATTTATGGGCCAGCTTGTATGTGGGCCAATTAGCCTAGACGCCAGCGACGCCGTCGCTGTGTTTGCAATGAGTCATCATCATCATCATCATCATCCGAGAAGGGGAAAACTGAGGTTGGCAGGAGCCAGCCAGCCAGCCAGCCAAGCCCAAGCACTACTCCCTATTAATTGTGACAATTTTAATCTAATCTAGAGCATAGCAGGGCGAATTTGTTCATGTTTGCCCAGCTGAATTTATGGATGCTTCAAACAACACGTGGCCCTCAAGTGCACGTCAAAGAAAATGATAGTTTTAAGGCCTTTGCAGGAGAGAGACTGCAAAAAATAAGAAGGTTCTTTCATAAATTAATAATCTAACTGCAGTTTGTTAAAGACTGTCACTCCAGTTTCATTTTTATTTATTTCCTATTATAAATTGTATTATTTTGTTTACTTCAACTTGTTTTTTTAAATCTTTTGTTTTCTGCTTGATATTTTTTGCTCAGTGTGTTCACAACATTGTGGAACTCTTATCGGTTCTATTATTAGTTTCCGTGAATAACAACATCCAAATTTTGAGTGCGAGTACGTCGTGTATTGTTCACAGTTCGTGGGAATCGGGTGGAGCCCGGCTATAGCTCCATTATCTGGACATCTAGTAGTGCTCGTATCCCCATCCAGTACTTACTTATATCATCATCACCATCAAAACATCCACTCAATTGGGGCAGAGTAGTCAGTCGATTGTGACATATGTGTCCGTTCGCTTTATGAGCAATGTATTGTGTTCAATCAACTAAAAAGAACACGACTTACACTTGATGGCGAAAGTAAATGAATTTCGCACTTATGCCACATTTATTCTTGAAGAAAAGAAAGTGTTTCCTTTATTCAAACAGAATTTAATCTGAACAATTTGCTGGTTAATTTCGCAATAATGCGAAAAATAGGAGACTTTAAGTGATCATGTGATTAACATATAGTAATACATATATAATATTCACAATTAGGCAAAATATGGTACTTTATCTTTCT
>JAEIIG010001207.1:0-10689 GCA_018904695.1 Drosophila parvula
CCTTTTGGCATTTTATGCTTCCTTCATCTGCTAACCGAAAACTCCTCACGCGCTTCTCGTCTTTTGCCTTCGAGTGTTTGTTATTGTTGTTCCCTTGTATATATATATGTATATATAAACATATATATATATAATATATAGATATATGTGGGTGTATCGACTGCTTTGTCAATTGTTATGCAAAAGGGTAAGATTCTGTCGGCTGCTTGGCAATTTTGTTAATTACAAATCGTTTGCTTTCCACTCACTCGCTCCTGCGCCTGTTCACGGTCGCCATCTCTCTGTTGCCTTGCAATAATTTTTGCGTGTGTTCCATTTGGAAAAATTATTATCCAAAAAAGTGATGAGGGCTGCTAACCCACCTACCTATAACCCCCCCTTCTCTGTGCCGCAATGTCCGAGTCTTTTGTCCGGCTTTTGTCCGGGAAAAATGTAAATTTTCATAATTTTACAGTCAATACAGGAGTGAGACGGAGGTGGGTTGGGGTTGGGAAACCAACACAACTTCCTCCAGCACCATGGTCCGAAAGTATTTGTTATAGTTTGTTTGATTGCTGTTAGATGCTACACCCAGGTCTACACCCCCATCCACACACACAGCACACACAGAGCACACACACAACCAACGCAGCCTCATCAACCACAGAAGAGTTGCACAAAGTTTCTGCCTTTTCAACCCTTGAAAATGTGAAAATGAAAATGATTTCTGCTGTCTGTGTGCTTGTCGTCCCCATCGCCGTTGCCGTTGAATCCAAAAAGTTGATTTATCGTTTTAATATTTCTTTCATTCTTCGGCTTTGGCTCAAAAGTCGAAATGTTCTCGAACCGAAATCGAAATGACAGTTTTGCGCCCTCGCCCATTCATGGCATTAATTTGCATACGAAAAAAGGGGGCCAGCGGCATTGTTGCCAATTTTCAACATTCATTTACGTTTACTAATTAAGTTTAGCAGCCATAAATAAATACTTTTCCACGAATTTTCGAAACTTAAAATCAATTTGAAGTTGTATTTACCTGCTAAGGGAATTAATATACGCACAGAAGGGGCTTTTGAAACTTAAAGACATTTGGGTGTCAGTACAGTTGCCGCCATGTGTGACTCTGAGCCTGAGCCTGAGCTGGGAAAATGAGATGAGGAAAATCCAATGCCTCCGTCTCCGTCTCCGCCTGCGACTTGCGCTAATTACGTTTATTTAAGAAAAGCTGCGAAAAATTTCGTTTTTGGAAAGCGAAGCAAGGAAAGGGGTGGCTGGGTTGGATTGTCTGGCAATTAGAAGCCACCCTCTCTCCGGGGCCACGGGCTGTGGTGCCTTACCGCACCCATAAGATTTTTATGCAATTAATTTGAGTCGTTTGTCGTCTTGTCATGTCTTTTCCCTCCCCTCCCGACCATGTCCTCCTCCCTCGTATGCTAATGAAAAATCGAACACGCATGCCGGCATTTTCCCAACCCTTCTTAACATGTACGGTCCGGGGTTCTGGGTCCCGTGTCCCGGATCCTGTATCCTGCCTGGGCTTTGGGGGTCCTTTGATTGATAATAGAATTAACTGGCGGCTACGGCGGCTGTTTTGCATTTTTCGGCATGCCACACACGCATGTTGTTGATGCTTTTTTAATGCCAATTATGTTGTTGCCCGTTCGTTCAGCCGTAGCCCATTGTTTATGGCCAATAATCATCGGTGAGGGTGAGGGCCCATCCACAAATATTGATAAAATAGACACACGTGAAGGAAGGTTCCGCCGTCTCCTCCGGGTGTTCCCATGTTGATGAAATTATTGTTTATGCCCATGTTCGACACAAATCACGCAATGACACGCAAATTTGTAGTTAGAATTATGTTGATTTCGTCCTCACCGTTTATTTGCATATGGGTTAAGCGTACCGCTTTCCGGCTCGATATCGGAATCGGAATTGGGGCTTTTTGGGGTATAGCACGCAAATATATTTACGATATTAAATTATAATTGAAGTTAATTCTGGGCTACAGCCAAATAGCTGTATTATTAGATATTAAATTTATAGTTGTTGTGTGATCTTAAAGGTTCATTTTGTGGCTTTACCAAGGTTCTTGTTCTCTCTCTCTCGGAGAGCAGTTAAAAAGAAACTCTCTCTCGTTCGCTTTTAGCTGAACATTGCAGGTAAAGCATGGAAGAAAGAGTGCGCGGGAGAGCGCCTGAGAGAGAAGAGAGCCTCTTAAAAGTTCATCTTAAAGGTTCATTTTGTGGCTCTGCCAAGGTTCTTGCTCTCTCTCTCTCTCTGGGAGAGCAGTTAAAAAGAAACTCTCTCTCTCTCGTTCGCTATTAGCTGAACATTGCAGGCAAAGCATGGAAGTAAGAGTGCGCGGGAGAGAAAAGAGAGCCTCTGATCTTAGGGAGAAAAGTTACTAACTTCCTTCTATAGGATATCAGATATATTCTCTGATTTAATCAATTGCTTACCTTTGGTATTTTAGGCAAAAAGTTTACCCTTGCCAGATGCTTGGCGTCAATTAAAAACCGCGCCATAAAATTAATTTTAATCACATAATAAGAGATACACCCACCGACATGTGTGTGTACCTGGGCTGTCATTAAAAAATTTCGTTGCATACCACACGGCGGCGTTGCCGAAAAACTTTATCTTGTCAACTTTGTGTGCGTGTGTGTGTGCGGTGTGTGTGTGTATGTACGTCGACGCACTTAAGAAAAATTCCCTTGTCAAATTTGCCAATTATCATATTTTCATCAAACAAACAAAGTTCCAAACAAAAGCGCGGGGAAGGGATGCTGATGATGGTACCTCAGGGCTGGATTGGGCTGCTGGCTGGGGGTTTCTTGCCACCTGCCCCGGGGGGGTAGGTGAGGTAAGGGAGGGAGACATCATGTGTGTGTGGGGAGACGTGTGCCAGGAGCAGCTTCAGTCGCCAAGCCGACATTGACGTCGTTGTTAATTTTATTAAAAATTATTTTATAACTCTCGAGGAACTTTTACAGCGCCAAGCTTAATATACATATCTGTATGTATTTATTCCCCGAAGCCACAAGCGGGTAGAAACAAGTTGCAAAAGCAAGGCAATCGATAAATAGGGCTTTCTATTATTATATTAAATATACATTTAATATTTATATATAATATATTAAATATTAAATATAAGCAATCAATTATTTAACAAAATAACTAAACTATATATATGTTTCTCCCATTAATTTTGCAGATTAAAGCACTTATGGAGGAGCTGCAGCGCCTGCAGGCCCTGGAACAGACGCATCTGGTGCAGATCCAGCGACTGGAGGAGCATCTGGAGGTCAAGCGTCAGCACATCATCCGACTGGAGGCCCGCCTCGACAAGCATCAGATCAACGAGGCCCTGGCGGAGGCCACCGCCCTGGCAGCCGTTGCCGCCGCCGCCGCCTCCAACAATAACAATAATAACAATAGTCAGAGCAGCGATCACAACAAGGTGAGTGCCGCCAGTGTCGAGGCCTCAGCATCCTCCAGTGATCCCATCGAAAGCGGCAGCGCCACCGCCCAGGCGGTACAGCAGCAGCAGCAGCAGGACGACGAGGAGGAGGAGGAGGATGAGGCCATGCTGGTGGACACCAATGAGGAGGCCACACCCACGGCGATTAAGACGGAAGAGCGGCAGCGGCAGGAGATCAATGAGGATGACGAGGACGAAGAGGACGAGGAGGAGATCAGCGAGGATCGGGCAGAGGATCGAAGGATCGTCAACGAGGGCAACGAGATCAAAATCGAAAAGGAACAGCAGTGAGTTGCATTTAAATTTTTAAGGATATACCAAGAGCTAGCTCTCTCTCTCTCTTAAAAAGAAACTCTCTCGTTCGCTTTTAGTTGAACATTGCAGGCAAAGCGTGGAAGAAAAAGTGCGCGAGAGAGCGCCTGAGATAATAAGCGAGAGAAGAGAGCCTTTCTAACGAAATAAATATGTGATCTTAAGGAGAGAAGTTACTATTAACCCTTCTATAGGATATTCCTTTCTTAATTAATTTATATTAATTAAATATTTAAATTTTAATTTTAGCAGCCCGCTGGACCTGAACGTGCTCAGTCCGCAGTCGGCAATTGCCGCTGCAGCTGCCGCCGCCGCTGCCGCCGCCTGTGCCAACGACCCCAACAAATTCCAGGAGCTGCTCATGGAGCGGACCAAGGCCCTGGCCGCGGAGGCGCGCAAGAATGGCGCCAGCGATGCCGCCAATGCCATTAGCGAAGGTTAGTCCCCGTCGAGTTATCAGCAAAATTACAAAAAAAAAAGAAAAAAGAAAAACCAAACAGAAGAAGAGCTCATCTATATTTCACAAGGGTGGATCGTTGATCAAAAATAGTAATTTATACAAAATAAATTCCAATTATTTCCTACTAAATTTCCACTTAATATCAAATATCTGAAGTCACTTTCTGGTAGTCTAAAATATGGCAAAATTAAGTTTATAAACTCCCAATTAAATTGAAAAGCGATCCACCCTGTTCTGTTCATTACAACTTCCGGTCCGGTGTCTGCCTCTCGGAGGAGGCTTCTCCGATTTCTTGGCTTTATCAATCGCTTTGATTTGGAACCGACACGCGCCCTGCCTTTTGCCATTTATTCTTTTATGGTTTATTTGAGGGCTTATCTCGTTCGCTGTCGGTAGGATAAGCCCTGCAATGAAGAAGAAGGTTATATATCGTTGATATATATACATATATATATACGATATATAGCAGAAATCAGAAATAAGCAAAGGACGGCGCCAGATTTTATGACCCGAAGAAGCGGCGGCGCAACAGAAACAGAATGCTTTTATTTCCACATTCTCTTCGTTATTTTTTTTTTCCTGTGGCTAAATATTTGCATTCCGGTCATCATCATTATTCCCATCATTATTCTCATGATCATTGTTGTTGTTGTTCTTGTTGTTGTTATCGTTGTTGTAGTTGTTGTTGAGTTCAGCATGTTTATCGATAGCAGAAAGCAAGCAAAGAAGATACTTCCACAACCACTCTCTCTCTACTACAAATCTATATCTATAAATACTACATATATATAAATATATATAATCACCAGAGATTCTTTGTTATTTTGTTGCACTTACCAAATTGGCGAAAAAAAAAAGAAATCATAAAAAACCCGATAAACCAGAAAGAAAATTTTCGATTAATTTTTGGCGTTTTGTTCCCTGGATGTGTTGTTGTTACAAAAATACAAAATATACAAAAAACAAAAACAAAAGACAACAAAACAAATAGAGCCCCAAATATTTGTTTTCGTTGGTTATCCCCCGCAGAGACCTCGCACAAAGCCGATATCATAGCTGATGTTATCGATGACGGTATCGAGAACACTAACAGCGCCAAAATGGCGCCCAAAGTTGAGCTGCCCGATGACGATGACGATGACAACGAGCATCAGAATGAGAATGTGAATGAGAATGAGAATGACGATGAACCGGATCCGGAAGTGATGCTGCAGGAGCAGCTGGTCAATAGCTATTGGCGACGCGGCTTCGATACATCGCCTCCGGGGAGCAAAACGCCAACAATTTATCAGGGTCCTCCGCAGCAATTGCTGCCGCCGCCACCGCCACCGCCGCCGCCTTCCACGGCTCCTTCGGTTCCATTGGCACCTATGGCGCCTCTGCCGCCGCCTTCCCAGCAACAACATCTCTTTAATAATCACCACCACCAACAACAACAACAACAACTACAACAACAGCAGCCACACCATGGACCCTCGTCCACCGCCTTGCTTAGCCAACTGGTTAACTCAACCTTTTCCAACTCCTCCTCAACCATCTCCACCTCCTCCTCCTCCTCTCGAACAGATGCCCACCACCAGACGCACCATCAGCGCGAGCGCGAGCGGGAACGGGAACGGGAACGGGAGCACCACCTGCACCAGCACAGCAGCAACAGCAGCGGGAACAGTAGCTCCTCGAACCACCACCAACACCATCACCACCAGCAGCAGCAGCAGCAGCAGCTCCACCAGCACCATCAGCAGGAGGGAATGAATCACCATCATGGCCTCAATCATCACCTGCACGGCGGCCTGCTCCATCCCTCGGCAGCGGCTGCCCATCACCACCTGCACCATCAGGAGTCGAGCTCGAACTCCAGTGCCACCAGCACACCCACCGCCGCAGGAGCTGGTGCTGGCTCTGGTCCCGGAGCCGCCCTCAATGGGGGCAAGTCACTGCTGCAGCAGCAGGGCGAGGATGCCACCAATGGCCTGGCCGCCGCCGCCATGGCTGCCCATGCCCAGCATGCGGCCGCCGCTGCCTTGGGACCAGGCTTCCTGCCCGGTCTGCCGCCTGCCTTTCAGTTTGCCGCCGCCGCCCAGGTGGCCGCCGGCGGGGATGTGGCCCGCGGTCATTATCGATTCGCGGACGCGGAACTGCAACTGCCGCCGGGCGCCTCGATGGCCGGCCGCTTGGGCGAATCCCTCATACCCAAGGGTGATCCCATGGAGGCCAAGCTGCAGGAGATGCTGCGCTACAACATGGACAAGTATGCCAACCAGGCGCTGGACACCCTGCACATCTCCCGGCGCGTAAGGGAGCTGCTCTCCGTGCACAACATTGGCCAACGGCTGTTCGCCAAGTACATCCTTGGCCTGTCGCAGGGCACCGTCTCGGAGCTGCTCAGCAAGCCGAAGCCGTGGGACAAGCTGACGGAGAAGGGGCGGGACAGCTACCGGAAGATGCATGCCTGGGCCTGTGATGATAATGCTGTCATGCTGCTCAAGTCGCTGATACCCAAGAAAGGTGAGTGGCTTAGACCGTAAAAAGGGGGGGGGCACAGGATATTATATAGGGTGGGGACTACACAGGGAAATCGAATTAATAAGGTTATCATTCTAAATTTTATAATTCTTATCTGCAACCTTTAGAAATAGTGCATAAAAGTAGGCTCTACAAAATGTGGTGTAATTTTCACACCTCAAATATTTTATTGCCTACTTTTGGATGCTTTTTAAATTGTTTTGAAAACCCCTAACAGGGGGGAACCTGAGGGAACCCTGAGTCTTTACTTGATTTTATTAAGGCCAAAAACTCACTCAAATGTTTTTCTTAATCAGTATTTTTTATATATTTAAGGTAATGCCTTAATAATTAATTCAAGCTACAGGATAGTGTATCCTTCTACCTCTTAAACCAATCGAAGTGACAAATATCACAAGGTTCATTGACTCCCTTTCAATCCCCGAAGAGTCCTTCAACTCGAACTTCAAACGTTGTCCTGCCAGCCCCTCTTGCACTCCCTCTCCCCTCTCTCCTTAGCCTCTGTTCTCTTGTTCTCGTCGTGGCTGGTTTTCTTTTTTTTTCCTTTATTTTCCTGCGGCTTTTTGGCGTTTTTCATTTCGTTTGGCCAACGGCCAAAACATTAAATTGTGAAATTTTAATTATTTTTGATTTTTGCGTATAATCAACGTGCCAACAGCACTGCGAGGCGGCGACAAACTTGACGATGCCACAGAAGCGGGAAAGTACCAGTAGCAGTAGGTGCACCTCCCTCCCCCCCCTACCCCCTACCCAGGGGTAAAGCTACAAAAAAAAAATACAAAAAAAAATATACAAAAAGAGAAACATTTGCGGTGCAGTTGGAGCGGCCATTTGCCTGTCGCCATAAATTTCGGCAAATTCGCACATTAGGCGTGAAAATGAACAGGAATTCGTTTCATTCTGTCTTGTTTTTTGTTTCTTTTTTTCTTATATTTTGGTAACTGCATTATAGAGTATATATATCGAGCAGGGAATATCTATATATATACAAAAAAAAGGAAGCCCAAACCCTTGTTATAAAGCTGTTGCCTGGGTTTCCCCCTGCATATTGATTAGTCATCAATTCAATGCTCGGAAAAATGTGTTCGAATGTCTGAAACTTGGGGAAAAGCGAGGTCCTGGAAATATGTCAATGCAAAAGTATGTTTAAAATGTCCTAGCACGCATTCCCCTCTCCCTGAACCCCTTACCCCTTACCCGGGTGCCTGTGTGTGTGTGTTGGTCTAAGTGCATGCAAATGTTGACAATTAATTTATGACGATTACTCATGGCAGCTAAACTAACTGCGACTGTGTTTATAGAAAGAGAGAGAGAGAGGGAGAGGGGTAGAGCGCAGAGGGGGTAGTCCTGGCAGGGGGTTAAAGTGCAATCGAGGTTATATTCCTTTTTTTATTTCAACCTTACCCCTTTTGCTAATTATAAACAAATATCAGACGGAGGGGGGCAAGAACAATAGAAGCTGTTAACAAGCCTTTAACTTAGCTCTCTTTTTTTTAGTTAAGCAAGAATCTTAGTTAAAAACAAATTAAATAATATTTAAATTAATTGAAAATTATATATAAAATTTAGTTAAATATATTTTTTAGTTTTTCAACTCCTTAAAATTAGAAATATCTACTAATATCTCTTATAAGAAATATATTTATATATTTACCATCTAAATAGCTGGAAAATCAATCAAAAATATTTAGCTAATAAGCTAAGCCCCCCTTTATTGGTTTATAAATTTCCCCTTTTTTATCCTGTAATCTCCCCCCACTTCCCTCCCCCACCTGATGGCAGAAAACTCAGCCTGGTTAACAATACTTTGAAGTCATTGTGGCAAAAGTTAACCCAGGATGCGCGTCAATGAATTTTGAATTGTAATTGTTTAAAGCGCGCTATATATATATAAAATCGTGAAAGGGTAAGAGGGGCTTAGATGTGGAGGGGGCTTAATAATAAATATAAAAAAAAAAAAACAGGGGAAAAAAGGTGGCAAAGGTGAGGGGAAATCGGTGGTTCGACGCGACGACGACGACGGCGACTGCCGTGACAATTGGTCTGTGAAAAAAAAACGGCTTGAAACAAAATACAACGGAGGGAAAAATGTACAAATAAATATATGTGCGGGCAACATGAAGTTGAATTAAATGTAAACAACAAGCCAGTGATGACGACAGCAACAGCAACAGCAACAGCAAATAATAATAAAAGTAATAATAATAATAATAATAATACGAGCAGAACTGCAACTCTGCCTTCAACGGGGCATGCAAAATCGCTGACGTGCCGAGCGTTTGAAGTCGTCTTTGTGGCATGCCCCTCTCCCTGGTAAAAAAAAAAAAAGAAGGAAAGAAAGGGGGAATCCAGGGGTAACCAGAAGGTAACCCACCTTTGGCCTGACGCAAAAGTTTTTGCGTTTTCGGTTTGTTTGTTTTTTTTTGCCAAGTATTCCTGATTCCCAGATATCCTTTTTTCTGCTTTTTTTGTTGCCACATTTAAGGGCAATTGTTGCATTTTAAATAGGAGGGAAAAGTAGGGGTTAAAGTCAGGCTAGATCATCACATAAAGAGGTGTAAACTATATAGTAAAATATATATATAAGGCCTTTAATTAGTAAAGAATAAGAGCAAAAGGAAACTTTTAAATATTTTCATTTAATTTATAATAAAAAGGACATTTTTCAAGCTTCATAGCCTAGAAAATAATCTAGTAAATGCTTGCCTTTAATTAGTAAACAATTAAAGTGAAAGGAAAGTTTTAAATACTTAAATTTAATTTATATTTAAAAGGACATTTATCAGGCTTCATAGCCTGGAAAATAATATACATTAAATGCTTGCCAAATTCTTTGCCTGCCTCGGTTTTTAGTTTTTACAAAAAAAAACTTAATTATATTCAGTTGACGAGCATAGTTTCCAGATACTTTTATTAGAATATAACCAGGCAGGAGTCCCTCTCTCTCACTTTTGACCAAAAGTTCACTTTTAGCCACAAACGCACCAAAAAAAAACACAGGAGAAAAGAAAGAAAAAGAGAGAAAAAAACACTGTTGACAGGACGACTAAGAACTGGAAATGAGGGGAGAGTTAAGTGCTCAATTGAAACTCGTTTAGCACAGGACGCGCTCCAAAGGCAGGGAACTACGCGGCGTATACGTAATGCCAAGTAAAAGGAGTGTACGGATAGGGGGGGAGGGAATTGGGGGGGGTGGGAGTACAGAGTGTGGGCCATTATAGCAGCTAATAATACTAGCATATTAACACATAATTCTCAGCAGACACCGTACCGTCGTCCACTGTCTATTTGCTTTTATTTTAGCCAGGCCAACGCGCGGCCAGGCCAAAACAGAGTGCGAGTGTGCCTAAGAATAGCAATAGGAAAATCAAGGCAGAACGGGGGGAGGCGGGTTTTCAGGGGGGGGGGCTGCGACAAAACAAAAGCATTCCAAACGCCACCAGAAGATGCGGCTGAATAAACCCCCCTTCCCTTCCCCCCCAAAAAAAAAAAAGAAAAATAGGAAAAAGAAAAGAAAAGCGTACGGCAGACTGCCACACATTTATTTGCGGCCGCTTCACAAATTATTTGTCACAAGCCATAAAGCGGACTAAGAGTGTGTGCTTGCGTGTGTGTGTGCGAGTGTGTGTCTAAGGAACAACAAAAAAATAATAATAATAATATTTTCCAAACAAAAAATATGTCACGACTAAGGGATGCTCCTCAGGCAGGGTTCTTGTCTAAAAAGGAGTTCAAACTATGATAGTTTATTTTTCTCTTTCCCTTAAATTACTTAACCTCTTTATTAATTTATATATATTTTTATTAGTTAGCTAAATTGCTAAATATTAAATATATATTTAATTTAATTACTTAACTGATCAAATTAATATGGAAACAAAACCGCCTTGTTAGGTTTCTAAATTAAAAGAAGGCTGCATTATATTGA
>JAEIIG010001211.1:0-178334 GCA_018904695.1 Drosophila parvula
GGAATATTTGCATTCAAATAGCTGAATGGTGGTGCCAAGGGATCGAGGAAAGTGAAAACCGATGATGCAATTAAGTTTGCAAAACCGGAAAATCGCTCAGCGGATTAAACGGGGCAGCAAACACAGTCAAAGGTTATTACACAGTGGGAAAGTGAATATTTTTTTTTGATACGACCTGATATTCAAATTTAATTTAATTTGGGCAAATATAATTATATATTTACTCTGTGCTGTAAACGTTAATTACTTTCCTCGATTCCACCATTCAGATAGGCATCGCTGCTGCATATTTTAATAAGTAAAAGTAAAGAGTTCACAAGAAACCCGCACACCCTAAAAGTAAAGCAGAGCCGGCCGGAGATTTCACAAAACCATAAAAATGTCAAGTTAATAGAACACATTTTCCCTTTTACGGTCATTTGAATTAATACGAAATTTGCATAATAATACCGGAAAGGGGATTATGTCTGCAGACTCCGCCAAGAGCCAAGAGCCAAGATCCAACCAGCCAAGAGCCGAGTGCTTTGAGCCGAGATGCGAGACCAGTAACCGATATGGCCAGCATTTCAAATAAAGAATTTGCGGTATTTGGGTTAAATATTAATTTACATGTGAAACGGGCGGGCGACCGCGCAGCATCATTGAAAAGTGAAATTTTCGTGGCAACGGCTAAAATGTAGGCTGCGTGACACTTTCAGTCAGTCATTCAGCCGAGCTTGTCCCGGCTTGGTCATTTTCCAAGCTCATCGAACGACGATTAATCAGCTAATTTCTTTATGAACTTTCATTTATGCAGTGTGGACTGGACTGTGGCGGTGTTGGAGCTCCATTCCGGCATTCACACACGTCTTGGCAGCCATCTCATCATCATCTCGCCATCATCAACGTGCTCATAAACTCACGGGGCTTTTATTGTCAACTCGGTCGTCTGTCTGTCCGTTAAAAATCAAAGCGCACCGTTTAGAAAATCAATTCCGGAGCAGCAGTTGCTGCGGTCTTATATAAAACACCAGTTGCCCAGATCATATACGAATTGTAAAACAACAAATTTGCTTTTATGAACTTATTTTATAATTTAATTACAGGCGGCAGACGCGCCGCGGTTTGGTCAGCTCAACACAAGTCGAGCTCATAAAATGCCGTTGAAAAGGGAAAGTTAACAGAAGAGCGATCCAACAAAAGAAGCACACCGAGAGAAAAAGATGAGCTTTCTGACTGAGTTACCATACAAATTTTAACTATTAGTTATATCAGCTATAATTTCTTCATATTTTTATAAAATAATGTCAAAGTTATTCCTTAAAGTTGATTGAACAAAATCATTACACTTCCTAGTCTTGGTATTTCTTTACTATTAGAGCTAATCATTACCTTTAGGTTATCTTTCTTTTTTTTAATAATTTATCTAATAATAAACCATTTAATTTGTGTATAATAAACCCATCTTCAAGCCATATTTCGGTACAAACTTTCAACTTTAGAGTACACATTTTTCTTTGCTGTGCAGCAGAAGCAGCCACCAGTAGACGGAGCAATTAGGCAGCGGTACAAGGTTCAGCATCGAGATAAGGGGGGCAAGAAACTTGGAACGAGAGGTACAGCAAGTTGCTCTTGGCCAAAGGTAAAGCCAAATGTAGAGGTAATGGTGCTGGTATCCCTGCCGGCCGCTTAACGGGTTTTGGCTGCGTTCAAGTGCTGCGGCTTTTAATGGTATTGTGTAACAGAACGCACCGTGGCCAAGACGAGCGAACATCTTGTCTTTTTTTTTGTTTTTCTGTTTTTTGTTTTGGGGTCTGTCATGGCCGTAATTTGTTGTTACTGTTGTGCCCGTGGCTCTTTAGGTGGTCGAAAAGAACCGTTGCCACTGCCAAAATACAGTGAAAGTTGGCCACGCATTATGCAAATTCAATCCGTACGCCAGTATTCAGTATTCATGTACCAGATTCCACAGAAAATAAAAGTTCGTTCGCTGCCATCTGTAGCGCAGATCGTCAGAGAATCCCGCGGCAGAGTATCTGAACTTTGATATCCGGTATCTGGTGGCTCCATCGATAACACTGCACGAAAGCGGACTGACAAATGACGACACCGCGAAAAAGAAGGAAGGAAATGCCATATATTTTTAATATCAAGTGAATGAAGTGGGAATGCTCTATGGTGGCAGAGAGTTATGGGTGGCTTTGGGAAGTCATTTGTTAATTAATATCCATAATACAGTAATAAATAAGAAGCGTTTAAGTATTCCAGTCTACTGTGGAATACCTTTCTAAGTTGCCTCAAATATTAAAACCAAATAATAGAATTGCTTTATTATTTCTGCACAAAATTATCCGAAAAGGAAACGCCTGTGAGATGCGGTTCCTTAATACTTCTGATCTCTTTATCCAGTGCAAATATTAGCTTCAACAGACGAATATTACCCGTTGCCAGGGTAAAGCCACTAATACAGCCGTTATGGCCATGTGTGGGTTTCCTTCTGCTGCCGCTCTGGCTTTTTTGCTGCTGCTGCTGCTGCTGCGGATGCTGATGGCTACACAATACGAACTCGGCACAAATAAACTTTCACCGATTTCATAAACCGAAGAGCAGCATCCCAGGCAGCAGCAGCAGCAGCAGCAGCAGTAGCAGAGGCAGCAGCGGCAGAGACCGTGGAACAAGACAGGCGGCAACGGCTGCGTCTCGAGTGGCACTGCACACTCGACTCCACTGAACTTTAGATTAAAACCACTGGCGTCCGTTGCATGATTAATAAATTATTGCATTATTTAAGTGCTACATAAGAACTAAGAAATTAATTCCAGCCTCGGTAGGCAGCGGCTGCTGCCCGGCGCCTTCGCTTGTGATGATGACCCTCGCCGGTCACGTAGGATATGCTGTGGCTGCTCTCTCCGCCATGCTGGGCGGCCGTCTTTAGGCCCAGCATTCCGGCCATCATCAGGGCCACCATGGCCACGCCCAGTGCCTTCATGGCCAGGGCCGCGATTCCGCCCAGACCCATTACGGCCATTGCCTTGCCAAACATCAGAGCCATGGCCAAGAGCATGCCCTGACCCTTGTCCTTTTTCCGTGCCTCTGGAACAATCAAAAATACATTTTATGAGCTTGTGATATCGGCATATCCTTCAAGGCAATGCAGATACATTTGGCCGGCAAAGTGGCTTTTGATTTCATGCAAATATTTGACATTTCGATTGGGTCCTAATGTCGGGGCACTGCGGCAGTTACAAAGGTTAAATGGAAATTCAATAATTGGGCTTAAGAATGGGAGAGGATTTATCTCTTCATGGAAATAAATACAAACGTTTGCTTTTTTGATAACCAAGGCCAAAGTAATGATTATTTTAGGATGAAGAATTCTTTACATATTGCAAATATTTGTGGGCGAAAATTCACATAAAATAAATACAGAAAACTGCAATGTTTCCTAGTCAATAAACATTCGTTCAATTATATTATGGATAATCTTTAAAGACTTTAAAACTTGTGATATTTATTTGCCACTTTGTTTTCACTTAGAAAACATTAAGTTTACTTCACGAATAGGGGAAATTAAACTCTTATTCAACCTTGAGTTTATCAGAAAAACCTTAAATCTCTATCTCTCTTAAATTCTCCTTTATTACACTTTCAACAGCCGTAAATATTTTTATTTCACTTTTGGTCGCTTGACGATGCCTAATTCCATATTCCACGCACCTGAAACATGCGCCTCGTCCTCCAGCAGATCAGCCAGCTTCACATTAACCTCGTGCGTTCGCAGATAGAGGGACAGACTGTCCAGCAGGCCCTGCTCCGGTTCCTCCTCGGCCAGTGAGGCATTCTGCAGTGGTACAATCTCCAGACCCTTCACCACCACCAAGGGCTTATCGCTGCGATTTAAATTCCGCAGGACATTGCGCAGGGCTCGTTCACCGCGGCAGTACAACGTGACAGGCGCGTCCTGGTCACAGTTTTCCGCACGGACAACCGAAAAGAGCAGCAGGCAGAGCAGCGGAAAAACACGGAACATGTTGCCAAAACGCTTCAAGTTCAACTAAAAGCCTTGACAATTGCCTGGTCATATTTTATAGCCCCCATTTCCACGGGGCACTTTCCCAGGGGGGGGCAACCGCGGAGGGGTCGAACCCAGTCAAGCATCCCCTGGGCCGAATTGTCACAATTGTAAATTAAAACAATGGTGCTTCTGGAAAGAAAGAAAAGTGCTTTCAGTTCGCGTTTCTCTGCCTTCTGTATTTTCCCGGTCCGTGCAATTTTCTTCTTCACTGGCCGTTGCAATTTTTCCAATTTTCAACGGTCAGTTGGTCGGCAGCGGTGGGATGCGCTTGGCTGCCCCCTTTCCACCGACCACCAACTACCAGCTACCAACTAGCAACTACCAACCACTTGGCATTTGGTTCAACCGACTCGGTGGCTCTCTGCCAAATTATACAGATTAGAAGTGGTTAAAGTGCCGCGAGTTTGTTCCTATTCCACACCTGCCTCCTGCGCCACTTCACACGGTTCTTGAGCGGCCCCAGACAACTCCATTAGCCGGCTGGCGAGCGTGTCAGCCGAAAAAGCGAAAGTTACCCCGCCCGAAAGATGAGCGGCGAACGAAGTATAACGTTTAGTGGCTATTTGTGTTGGCCACCGCTCATGCAATGGCCATAAAAATGGGTCGACCGAGCGTGGAAAGGGTGGCCGGGTGCCTCGTGCGTATAATATGGCAGTAACTCAATTAGCAGGCCAAAATAAATCATAAATTAGTACGCTTACTGGTTCGAAATAAATTACAAAAAAGTGTTTCAAAGTTCTAATAATATAAATCATCATTAAAATCTAAATTAAAATATTATTAATAAAGTTTCTGGTTCACTTTAATTAGAACTTAAATTGAATTGAAGTTTTCTTTACAGCATTTAACTTAGATCTCATGCACATCTGCTATTCTCTAGGCTATTATATAAAATTTGATTTATAATTAGCGTTCTTTACCTCAAAACTGGGTCGATCTACCCATGGAGGTAGTAATATAACATAGCTCGATGCGTGCAACATGGTGGCATAATTCAATTAGACAGAGACACGGCCAACAGTCTTCTGGGGGATTTCGTAAGATGTGGCCGGGGTTTCGGGTATTTTGTAATACCGCCAAACTTATTAATCAAGTTAACGTGACTGGGGGTCCATCGGGCAGGCGAAAGAAATCAACTTGGCGGCATCAAAATCCCGCTTCGTTCATCATCATCGCCATTTCTCTCCCTCGCCGGTGCGAAGCTGCTGGCGATGAGTGCGACGATGATGAGGATGATGATGATGATCGACTCGACTCCAAAAGCAATAACTTTCACTCTCAATGTATTAATTTTTATATTTATCATATTGTTGTTCAAAACAAACACACGCACACACCGACACACTCACACACGATCTCTGGAAATTTGGAAACCCCGAACGATGTAAAAAAATTAAACAACAAAACAAGTCGTCCGTTATTGAGACGAACTGGCAGCGAGTCAAAAATTGATCTGAACTCGTTACGTTTGCCTTGTGTCGGTGTCGGCAATAAAAAGAAAGTATCTCCCCCTGGCAGATCATCAGCTTCGACTGCGACTTCGACTCCATCTCCATCTCTATTTCTCCATCCGAATCTTGGATCTCCAGCCGAGGAAAGCAGACAAGGTTCGATTCGATTCATATGGAAGGGGAGGGAGGAAGTTTTTGTGACCGTTGTTATTCCCAGCTTGAATCTGAATCTGTATCCGAGTCCCAGCCCCCCAACTTGAAATAATTGATTGTTGTGCAGCCTCATCATCATCGTCGGCGTCATCGTCATTAAAGATTCTCATTTGCCGCACATTCAATTGAATCCCCAATCCAATGTGGTGCAATGTGCATAATGCAGCCCGGAATCGGGCATTGATTGAATGAGGCAGCAAATGTGGGTGGAAATCGTCAGGGAGGGGGGTAAGCAGGTGTGAGGGTGTCCAATGGGAGGTACCTCGGTTTGAATTGCAGTCGTAATGAAAGATTAAACGTGTTTTTGGGTTGCCCACACAATCTTAAGCTTGATTTATATTTATCTTATACTTATAGTTAGTTACAATATAAATTGGCAAGGGAAAATAATAAATAAATGAATTAAAATAATAAAAATAATATGATATATACATGGAACTGCATAAAGGTTATTAAGTTTATTTGTTTGTGCTGTGACTTTTCCTTATAATAAACTAGCAGTATTAAGATGTTCTTAAATCTATAAAAATTAGAAATTACAGTATCTTAAGTGGCAAATAAATGTTATTAGAAACCTTTTAATGCTGCTATGGTAAGCATAAATGATTTACTTGCCTATATTGTTTCCAAACTAGTTTGCTTCAAGCTCTCTCTTCGAGGTTCCACTGTTTGGCCCTGCTCCCAAAAGTCGACCACATTTGGTTTTCTCCCTAACAATCCGCAAAGTATGCATTCAATTTGAAAACCTTCAAGCTGCTGCCAACTGCATTGCAATTACTACGCAAAACCGAGTCGACATCCTGTGGCTTATCAGCGGTGGCAAAAAGGAAAACACTGCTGCGGTTAAAAATCAGTGGCAGCTAATTAAGGAGCCAAAAAGCTATTGCCATGACAGCAAACTGGCAACACAAACCGAGGCGAGACCACAAGCTTGGCTTTGCTTAGGACACGCACAGGTGAAATCAAACATAAATATGTTTTTAATTATAAAACAATTAGATTAAAATAAATTAAACGTATCGCTGGGCTCAGGCAATCGATCAGGCCAGGTGAAGAAAAAATAAATAAAAAACAAACCGAAGAAAATAAACAAGATGCAGAGCCATTAAAACGCAAGGGAAATTCGTGCCGGTGAAAATAAAGTAGCAGCAAACCGCAGAAAATCAACATCAACATAGCAGATAAGCCAAACAACCGGAGCAGTTCAACTGCGCCTGTAATTGCCGGCGAAATAAACAATATTATTGCTATAGTTATTGTTATTGTTATTTGTTATTTGTTATTTGTTATTTTTGTGGCTGTATGGGCAAAAGAAAAACACAAACATTTCGGAATGGCTTTAATTGCGCTTATTTCAAAGCCACTTGCATTTCTCGCATGACTCGTGACCATTTCGCTTTTGATTGACTGCCAAAGAGTCAATTTGTCTGTCAGCCCTGACAGATCCGGTGGTCATGGTGCGATGAGATGCTCAAAGTCACCTGCCACACTCCTTAGTGGAGGGGAGGCTTAGGATGGAGACGGATTATATCTCGAGGGGTGACCCAGGATGCTTCCTCTCGAGACTTAATACCCAGACTTGAGAGTCAAGAGTTAGCTTTGTCCTTTACAGATTAAGCTTCAGTTGCAATTTAGGATGTCATTTTCACTCGGACTTCTGTGAGGGAACAAGAATTTCCAGGGGAATTCCTAGTTCTCGCCTAAATTGCTATTTAAATGAAGGCATGGAATGAACTTGCTCACTCACTGCTTACAGTCATAGAAAAATGTAGAGGATGTGTCTGAATAGAAACATTTCCTTTAAAAAATATATTTTTTCTTTATTTACTTACTTATACCTATATAATATTATATTATATTGATGGAGTATTTCAACGAACCTCTCGTGGTAAATCTTATATAATATTTCTCTCTGTGTGGCTTTGCTTCATCCCTCAGCAACAATTGAAGAACATGGTTATTTTCCTTGTGGCAACAGACAAAGTTTTCGGACGGAAGCCAGTGTCCAAACAATTGAGGGCGCTGCTCAGTGGGGAAGTTTTCGGGCGAGAAAAACTTTCAATCTGCACTTGTCGAACTTCTTGATTAGATTTATATTGAAAGCAATGCCTTGTCCACATTTTATTGTAGTCGCTGTGGGCCCTCAACTGGTTACAATTCGATTAAAATGTAAGGCCGGTGGAAAGTGAAAAGGCTTTGGCCAGCGATATGATTAAATTTGCTCTGGCTACTTTTAGTTTCACTTAAAAGTATTGGAAATATTGAAATCAGAGCCAATTAAGGCGAAGAAGCCGCTGGCTGCGGGACTCCAACAACGACTCCACCCAGCGGATCCGGTTGCAGTCAAGGATCATTAAACTTCGGTGGCACACGTAAATCCAAAGACACACACAAATCTGGAGCAGATAGCTGACTGGATGGCTGGCTAGATGGCTAGATGGCTCGATGGGTGGATTGGCTTGGATTGGATTACCTCTTTCGGACTGCGTCACCGCTTTCCTTTCGATGTCCATCACGGCTTTTGGCCTCGGCCTTGTACATTGTTGCTGCGTTTGGACAATGCTGCTGTGGTTGCGGCTCCACCGAGAGAAACATTACTCAATTTCTCTACTTTCAAAATAAATTATAATAAGTGTATTTTTCTTTAAATATAATCAAAGGGAAATCCCTTCAAATTAGATAGCATTAAATGTCATCCTATGATCCCCTTTGTAGATCTTCAGCTAATTGTAGTCAAAATTAGGTTATTAAATTATTATATTTACAATAAAACATGTTTTTTTTTCTGTATGCTTGGTGGGGTAGGCTTTCTTGGCGAACCGCCTCGCATTACTTGCACTTTTGCGGCATTGGCCAACGAACGCTGGTGTCAAGTTGCGAATGCTGCGGCCATTCAGATTACAGTCATTACACTCACAGTGGATCCTCGGCCAGATAAAGCAGCTGGATGGCCCCCGAAGAGTGCTGAAATGGTGCCACTGTGAAAGAACGAACGGTCGAGGTCTGATTGCTACTGCCACTAAAATTGGCCACAATTACCGAGCTCGCCTGCGTGCCAACGCCTGGCTGACTGGCTGCCTGGCTGCCTGGCTGGCTGGAAAAGTGAATATTTATTAGTCCCGCTCATCATGCACCGACGAAAAGTATTACCCCGCCGACACCCCAGACATCCCCCTGCTCAGCAGAATGTAACTGAGCCGGCGATTTATAAGAAAAAAAAAAAAAACGAGAGCTATTAGTTCGTTTCACTTTTCTTTTATTATTTATTTATTTATTGTGAACAGGCGCCGAGGCGTGGCCACATCTCGAATCCCCAGCCTGAGCCCCTGATTTTTTACCCACCCACCACCTCCCGCCAAGTGGCGACTTAATTGTACTCGTACTCGAACTGCTTTTACTTTTGCCTGCGAAAATTGTTTCTCTGCAGCTTGCGGGCAAATTAATGAGCAGTAAATTAGCCGCATTAGTACAGCGGCCACATGCCGCGGACGCCGTCAAAGCCACTGGCTTTTCTGCCATTCTGCAACGGCGTCCGCTGCCACTGCCTTTTGGCAAAGCCATTGCCACTGACATGGCCATAATGCCAGCTCCCCCCTCTGGCCAACAGACGTGAGAGCCGGGCACACCCACTACATGTGAAGGCCATAGTTTGTCCCTAATGTCATATGGTTAATGAAATTGCAGCTAATTAAGTCAACCCTTTCAACCTTTCGGGAATGCAACTGAGAAGAGCCGCCGTATGCAAAAAGCAAATGAAAATTACTAAGCACTGCGTTCAGTCTGATTGTTACCGTGGGACAGTGGTTGTAATTTGGTGGCACAAAAATAAGTGGGATTGGCTTGACTTGGATTCAGAATTTAGATATGTAATGAAAGTTATATTTTGTACGTTGAATTTTATGTTAACTCGAGGATGTTTTTAGTGTAAGGTACAATTAATTTATTTGATTATTATATTAGAAAACGTATATTTTACTATATTGTTTTAGAATAAAATCGTATCAATACGAATATCAATATTAATATGAAAAAATAAATAAGCTAGGCTTAATCGTTTCAAATATTATTGAACAATTCTGACCAAATTAATATGACTTTTATATGGTAACATCTGCAAATACTGAAATATTGTTAAGAAACTATGTAATTACTGTTATTTAGTCCTTCCATTTCCAGTGCAGCTATAGAAGTTATTTAGCAACTACCAAATATATTTGGTATCTTAACCAGATACCTTAAGATCACGATATTTAGCCACTGTGCACCTGCAACAAATGCTCCGATACTGAAGCCTTTCCGCTGAGCGATGGCCGTCACTCAGCTGGTTGTCTTGAAATCAAAACTGTAGCAGAAACTGGCGGCATTGTTGGTGGTGGTGATGGTGGGATGGTGGGATGGCCATGGTGGTGGTAATAGTGACGGTGGTGCAGTTGCAGCCAGTGGGGCTGCACGCAGCTTGGTCGGATGCTGCTGCCGCTGCTCCAATAAAACTGAGTTGCATGCAACCGCTGGTAATTAGTCGCAACAAGGCGCTGCATACGCTGCCATCGAATCACGAGCACTTCGCATTCGCATCCATGTGAAGGATACGCCGCGCCCGTCTTTTCTCCAGAGTGTCGTGTGTTGTGAGGTGTTCTTAAATATATAAAAAAAAAAAAGAAAAGTAGGAAAAAAGGAATAATATCCTGAAAATGCCAAGCCATCTAGTTGCCAGCTGCCTTTTGCTGGCCCTCACCCTGAGCCTTCGGCCTGCGCTTGCAGCCATACACAAGCGAAGTGGCGCCAATTCCCTGGGAGTGGAACCGGAGGCAAAGCCAGCGGCGAGTCCTGCGGCCAGCGTGGAGAACACAGACCTTCTGGACAAGCTAAGCTGGAAATGCGCAAACAACGCCAGCTGCCTTTATGGCGTGGCCAACGGCATCATGGCCTCCTATCGACGCGGCGAGACCATCAAGCTGGGCCTCTTTGACCTGGTCAAGCTGCCCGAACTGGATGCCTCGCACAAGCACAAGTGGGGCACCGGCCGTGGTCTCTCTAGCTTCATGGACTTCGTCACAGGAAACGCAGTGCGGGTGCCCGTGGGACCCATGGTGTTCAGTGTGCAGCGGGCCGAGGACGATAGCGAATATATTGAGGTGGCGCTACTAAAAAAGGCATCCAGCGGAACAGGTAAGGAGACGAAGGGTCCCAGTCACCGGGGTGACATGTGGCTTACATCCGGGCGGGAGCCATTCGCACCCGGCGGGAAGGCTTAACCAGCTGCTACTGCTTGGCATGCGGTTGGCATCCGGACGACACTTGACTGTGAACTCTGACAAGAACTCGACACGTACACTCAGGGAAAGAGTTGTAGAAAAATTAGATAAAGTAAGGAGAGTGATATATATGGCTGGGTTTTAGTTAAGGGATTAGAGTTATGATTACAGGAATATAGTTTATTAAAGAAGTCGTGGAAGATAATAATAAAATAATAAGGATTCATATATTTGTTATTTTATTATTATGTGCTTTTTTAGTTTTTGACCCTATCTGAAAGATACTAGGCTACTACTACTAAAGTATTCCCTTAGGAATTAAAAAGAAATGTAGCACCATTGAAATACTTAAAATAAATTTACGCCAATGAAATGTATAGTTTACAATTTCTTCTCAAAGTAAAATAGTTTTATAAGTTTCTTAGCTTACTACAAACGTAATTTAAAAGGATAATTTAAACCTCCTGTTTATTTCTTTTTTGTTTTAAAGAAGTACTAAATATTTCATAAAGTAGTAAACTTCTTTGATACCCTCAATATTGCTTTAAGTGTACAATTCCGGAAAGACCCAGGCAGGCCAAGCTTCCTCGTCCGATGCATATCAATGACTTTCTCAGGGGCCAAACTCCCATTATTTATGCCCATTTAATCTGACGTTCGATATACAAGGCAACGGCGGATCAATCATACCGCATCCCTTGACAGGAAAGGGGCGGGCCAATCAAAGCCCGTTCCATGTCGCACTATTACGTATACGTACGAGTGCCATTACAGACATAAAGCCTAAAACGTGTCTTGTTTCCCAAAAATGAACTACAGGACGCCTGCAGGGCAATGGAATCCTCGGCGGTGGAAATGGTGTCGGCAGTGGAGGTGGCTTTATGGGCGGCGGAGGAGGCGAGAACGGAGGTGGACTTCTGGGTAACCGACGACGTAAACAGCAGCAGGACAAGAAACAGTTCCAGATGTACATACCCATGTACCTGGCGGCCACCACTTTTGGCTGGACGATGGTGGTGGCCAAGTCGGTGGGACTGCTCACCCTGAAAGCCTTGATCCTGTCCAAGATCGCCTTTGTGGTGGCTGCCATTCTGCTGATCAGGAGACTAATGGACAACGCCAACGAAAGGTGAGTGAAAACGAACTCGTTTTTATATCACATTTACATTTTGAATAAAAATATAACTTAAATTTATAGAAAATGCTTCAAATTATTTGTAGATCTAAAAAATGTATTAACAGAGCTTGTAATTGGTTCACAGGGTATACCCGTTCCCGGAACAGACGCCCTATATGATGCCCTACGGCATTGACTATCCCATGCACGGCGCAGAGATCGCTCCGGAAATGTATCCCGCCTCACTGCATCATCTGGCAATGGCAGGCGGTGGCCAGCTGCCCAGTCATCCCGGCCATCCGGGCCTGGAGAGCCTAAGTGCCGAGAGCCACCTGCACTCTGCCCAGGTGTCCAGCGATGGCAGTAACAACACGCAAGTGTTGGCCTCCCTGGGCGGGCTCAGCGCCCTGGCCCACAAGATCAAGCGTGAGGATTCGTGGTTGGCGAAGAGTAAGTGTAAGTTTATCCAGTGTTCTCCGTATTTCAGGCAGTCGGGATAGGGGTAGAGAACCTAGACAACCGAAAGACTCCCAATTTTTCCGTAACTCCATGGCTGGAGTGAACTCCCTGAATGCGCATGCCGTGGCTGTTGCTGCTGCTGCAGCCGACGGTGCCGTAGATGAGGACTATGAGGACGAAGACACATTGGGTATGGGCTTTGTTTGGGGTTCACAAGCATTATTCTCTTAGCTTGATCACAACGAAAAGAAGGGTATATTTTTAGGCAGCCATACTTTTGTCAATTATTTGTTTATATTTTTAGTTTAGGAACAAGTAAAAAAAAATCGAAATGTGATGAGCTTAATATATAGTTCTCATGCGATGCTCTGACGCTTACATAGCTTTGTAGACTATTCAGATATTTTAAATATCACTGGAAATATGTTTATATCTATCCACTCTTTCTTGTTTTCCCATAAAGAACTTGTTTGGGTCTTTCTATTAAATTTGTAGAGATGTTTAAACCCCTTGCATACTTTTCTGCATCAGAGCATATTTGAGCTGAGAATGTTTCCGGTTGCACATTTATTATTGAATAGATGTTGCACAAGCACAAAGCAGGTTTCCATTTTCCAAGGAACTGTATATAATTAATGACAGTCAGGGATGTGACCTGGTCTTCCCCTGTAAACCCTTTACCTTTCCACTTGACTGCACTCGCCACTCATGATTAACTGGTGGCTCTGGGAGGTGCCAATTACTCAACTGATTAATGAGTAAACTCCCTTCCGTTGCAGCCACTCCCGCCCGGCGACCGCTGATCTACAACTACGTGCAACCGCAGATGCCCTACTACCGCTCCTGAGGCGACGATTAGCCAATTAGCAGCTACCAAAGACCGCATGGGTAGTGGGAGGTCGGAGGTCGGAACATAAGACGATTAGAAGGTGGCTCTGCTGCCATAAGGACACCGAATATCGGACATTGCAAAAGGGAATCGAACGTGCTCCGGGCTGCTCTCCACCTGATGAGCTTACGTATTGTTATTATTTATTGAATCGTTCTTAACTTAGTGAAACCTTGCGCACACATTTAGTCTAGTTGAATGTCTCTGTAATTAGCAGTTGAAGTGCTACATAAACCGAAAAAAAAGAAACAATAAAGAATTGAGCACAAAGTT
The DNA here is from genome assembly GCA_018904695.1 of Drosophila parvula. NCBI lineage: Eukaryota > Metazoa > Arthropoda > Insecta > Diptera > Drosophilidae > Drosophila > Drosophila parvula. The sequence continues at coordinate 13,712 of JAEIIG010001211.1, forward strand.
GTTCATAAATTATAATCGCTTGCCTTTTATTTATGCAATAAATATTAAAAATATTAAATAAATTAAATGTACGTATAATAAATAAATTACAATTGAGAGAATGAGCGTCATTGAGAAAATGGAAAAGTGAAAGTGAGTGAGAGATTAGCCAAGAGCTGCGACAGACTGAGACAGTTACGGAGACACAGAGAGCGAGAAAGATCGTAATTCTAAGGGAAAGTAGAGAAAGCATCGCTTTCCAGAGATCCAGAGAAAGAAAAAGAATGAGTGAGAGAAGCAGATATAGAGAGTGAGAGCGTGAGAGAAGTTTCCCCAAGCCAAGTTAGTTAGAGGAAAACCCAATTTAGTTCATTCCTGATCTAATGACATACATAACAAGTTCCTCGTGCTCTCCCACCGACTTTATTGCACCACTTTCCCCGGCTGCTGGCCGCTGTAGGCCAGGTTCTGAGCCTGCTCCTGCTGATGCTGCACCTCCTTGGCCAGGACATCGGCGGGCACATCCACCAGGCCCTCCACGAACCCATCAAAGGCCCTCGCCCAGCCGGAGCTGTAGCTGTCATGGTGCGATGGCACCTCCACAATTGTCTTCTTGCTGGACAGCAGCTTCTTCAGCGAAATGATTACCGCCAGGAGCAGGGCGATCTTCGAGACGATCAGCGCTTTGCCGGCCAGCAGGAAGAGACCCTTGAGCAGCAGCGCCCCCACCATACCCGTCTTTGCGGCCATCATCATGAGGAGCGGTCCCATGTTCTTCATCTTGCCACGCCCCTCCTGCAGGGCCTCCAGCGGACGCACGGACACTCCCACGTTCAGGCTGCCCGCCGGATCGCTGTTCATCACAAAGTCCGCGTTCTCCGAGAAGCTGTAGCGCAGGGAGCGGGAACGGATGAACTTCCACAGCTTGTTGGCCATCAGCAGGGCGAAAGTCTCCTCATCGGAGCCCATGGAGCGGGCCAGCAGCTGGTTTACCTCCGGATCGTCCGGCACCATCGAGATGTTCCTATAGATGAGAAGGGGTTACAGGGAAATATGTCGTAATTATACTTATTACTTTATGTTATGTATTTTTACTTTTTACTTTAAGTTATGTATTATTATTTATAATTGTTCTTTTGTTGCTTATTTTTTTTAGTTTTTAGACAGGTTTTTTGGTTACTTCTTAACATGGCATATTCATAGTTTTTCCTTTTCAATATCTAGTCTATATTTATATTTTTTAATCCTTAATTTTATATACAATTTAACATTAATAATATTTAAGCACTCACCAGTTTTCAGTGACCTTGACACGATCACCAAGGTCTAGTCTAGTGTTCAGGTACAGGTGATTCATAACAATTGACATCTTGATCATTCTGCAGGCTCGATCATCCTCTTGCCTGCAATTTTGTTTTAACTTGGCCAGTAGAAAGTCCTCGATATTGCGACGTTCGTCTTCCGTTATCTGAAAGTAGATTAGATGTACTTAAGAACAACTTAAGATAGTTTTAATTAGGAAATGTTAGAGTTTAATACTACTAAATCACATTAAATTGGAGGGGCTTAGGTTTGGTATGAATTCTAACAAATCCATTTTAGTTTAGGAAATGTTAAAATGTTCTTCCTCTTAATTTAAAAGCGACAATAATGTATCTTTACCAATTCGATGGTAGATACAATTAGTGTCTACATGTTTTTGGCACTTAAAATGTTGACCTATATTTGTTATTATTTTATTTAAAAGAAACTGGTCTTTAAATAACAACTAAAGGCAAGTATGTACTTTGCTTTGCGAGTGTTAAATGGTAAAATGTCTGACTATGTCAGCAATGTATTTTCCCCTTAGCTATAAGCTTTAACAACACAATCGCTAATACCACCAGCAGGTATCTAAGCTCCAAATATTTTCCAAGGCGACTTCAGCGATGAACTTTTAGATAAGGCAATAAATTCGGACAGCAAAGAACAGAAGTCGCTGGCTTTGTCTCGCTGGAGGCCAACACTTTATCCTTGTCAGTGACAATTAATGTCTGCGTTATCGCCGAATCCTGCATCTTCTGCCGGAACTTCCAAGGACCTTTTGCTTACCGTGACAGTGCCATCCCGCCGCTTGCTGCCCCGGGCAGAAACGAGGACGCAAAAGAACGCCAGCAGCGTGCAGACCTTAAATGCTTGCATCGTCCTATTTTTTGCTTGTTATTTCCGTTGAGTTAACACGTCTCGCGTCAGAGCGCTTTTTGTTCTTGTTTATTCTCAGAAATCACTGCAGTCGAATGTCACACATATGGGGTATTTCAGTATATCCTTTTCCTTATATCCTTTTCGGCTCTCTAACGAACGCACACACACACACACACTCAAAAACGCCCGCGTCTTCGCTCTGCTAGAATGCTACGCTCTTGCTGTTGACATCGTCGCCTTGATGGTAAGAAAACCTAATGCGAATTTTCCGCCAGTGATTTCGATTTTATATGAAAAGGCGGCCAAAAGCAACGCAAACACAATACAGGTCTCTGTCGCGGTCGACGCCAGCGTTTGTCTTTGCAGCAGGCACTTGAAGTTGATTTCGCAACCTGGAACCAGAAAACTGGTCGCCAAAAAGACTTGGCAGCACTCCTCCGATGGAGCCACTCGCTTGGCCAGTTTCGGTGGATTCTACCAGCTTCCGCGGCCTTGTCCCCGAACTTGCCACCGTGCATATGCCGCCCCTGACTTTGTTTATGTTGCCTTTGTGCTTGGCTTTGTTGTCTTTGCCCGCGTGGGTTATCGTCAACAACAAAAAAACAAAACAACTAAAACAAAAAGGAAAACATAGCCAGCCGAATGTAAACAACAGACCTAATTCCCAACAACAAGGGGGCCAATTTTCCCACACAGGCAGCATCTGCTTTGGAAAAGTGGGCAGAGAATTAGCGGGGAAATCAGACAGCTATTGACAACACGCATGCAAACCTGAAAACTTTTCAGTTGCTCCAATTAGTTAAAGGCTCGTCATTCCACGAGGCAGCAGCCGCACGCAGGGGCGTTGTTAGGGGGATCTAAGTAATGGCACTTAAAATATATTTTATTAATAAAAAAATAGCGCCCCAACTACAACAATATATTTCTGGTTATTTAATTTATTTGAATACATAGTGCTTGCAAGAACTGTAATTAGTGATTATAACTAACATTATTAAGAACTAACTTAATTGATAATTGACTCTGGGAGAAGAGTTCCTCATTTAATACTAAAAATATTAAATATATTTATATAATATTATTATTATTTATATTATTATTATTTATATATTATTATTTATATAAATTAAATAAAAATTGTAGCTAGTTGCTGACTTATATTGACTCAACTACCTTTTTCGGTAAGTATTTCCAACAACCTTTTCATAAGTCACAAACAAGTACAGTTCATACTCTGTTTACTTCTCCAATTTCCTCTGAGATATTCCCACAAACATTTAATTTTTGTTCCCTTCCTATAGTAATACATTTTCCGACTCCACCCCCCTGTAAACTCGCTGCTTCCATCAATTGCGGTGTTGCGGTGAAAACTCGTGTTCTTTCTACCACCGACAAGGGACCGCCCTTCGGCCCAGGCAACTTGTAAGCGCCGCACGCGAACTGCATTCCGCCCGGGCCTGGTGGGTCTATTTTGCTTTCAGCCGGAACCGATTAAGAGCAGGTGTAATTTATTGCGTTTATTACGGAGACCGATGTGTCCCGAGGGCGTGACGACCCAACAGGTTGCCCAGTGGCCCGCTGGCCATTTACCAAGGAAATTCAATCAATTTGCCCGCCAAGACCAAAGTTATTGCTCGCGCCGAAAATTGGTGGCCAGCCGCAAAAAGCTGTTCGAATTTCCACGGAACTGGAAGTAGGCTAGCCGGCTGGCTGGCTGGCTGGACAGTAAGTCGGAAAAGTGGGACGCCAAGCCAGGCCAGGCCAGGCCAGGCTAGGAAAGTGCCGAGTGCTCATGTGGTCGCAAAAAACCGCTAGCCGTTGTGCCTCCTGCTCCTCCGATTGCAGCTCCCAAATCAAGTCGTGCCAAAATCAAATTGCGTCCGTCCAGGCCACTTGCGGCATCTAATGCACTGCAAAAAACATTCCAATTAAATAGTATATTCAAAAAGCGCTTTGGACAAGCAATGCATTGGTTTTTCCTTGTACAGCTAACTTGACTGCCTAACTGGTCGCCCGTCAGAGTCATAACAATTTCTCAATCTAAAGCAAGCCGCCTGGCAGCCCAACAGTGGCGGCCGGAGCGCTTTCTTTCGGAAAATGTGGTCCAGGCCAGTCGACTCCTCCGACGGCGTTGACAACGCCAGACGCAGGCTACTCAGCTCCGCAAATCCCCAGCTACCAATATCGGTTTTTGGTGTTGGCATTGACTTTGAAGTTGGCCAGTTAAGACGGAGGAAGTATGATTAGTTATAGAAGATGCCAGATATAAAGGTAAACAAATACTGTGCAACAGTATTAATTAATGGTTGATTTATTAAGGCTTTTCTTTATAGATTTAAACAAATATTATGGGTAGGCAGTGACTCATTATATCAACTAATATTACCTGCGAGTTTTCGGAACCTTTACTTAGTATAATATTGTTTATTTTTTAAGAAATTTGCAGTATTTGTTTATCTTATTTTCAAATCAGTTGAAGTCTATTTGCACAGTTCCTTAACCTTCAATTTTAATCTACATTTTTCAACGCTTAGATATACAATTCAACCAATTTCTATAATTGAAACTAACGACATACTCAAATCAATCAAATTACATTAAAGAAACTTCCCTTCAGGATTTCACTTTAATTATTCTTACTCTGATTGATTAGCAACCATTCCAAGAGCTCCGGCAACCCTCGCCTGGAAAAAGCAAAACCAAAAAACATGTCAGTCCACTTTTCCTCAGTTTCTCGCCTTGGCATTTCATTGCCTTAATTAAAAGCTGCACTTTATTTGTAGCAGCTTCGGTGCGAGTAAAAGCAGAGCGAGTGCAGAATTTGGAAAAACGATTCAAAGTGAAATTGTTGCCATTAATTGGCAACTGCGCCCCGCCTCGCCCGGCGGCTTGCGCCAGCTTCCTTCCTTCAAAAGTAAAAATTTAATTGGCTTTCAATTTAAGCTTGGTTTTTATTTACAATTAGCGGAATAAATATTCTTATAGGAATGCAACAAGGCCGAGGGCCGAATAAATAACAACACACGGTGGCGACCCGTCGAAGTTAGCTCTTTTGTGGCGCTGGCTGTTGGGGCTCGGCGGCGATGTCCTTGCCGGAGTTGCGTCCATAGTAGCCATTGTAGGCCGCCTCCTGCGGATCACCGAAGCTCACAGAGTTGCCGACCACCTGCTGCTGCTGCTGCTGCTGCACCTGCTGACCCTGGTAGCTCTTGCTGTAGTAGTCGGTGTAGGGCTTGGCGAAGCTGGGCTCCTGGCGGTAGTAGGGTCCCGGGGCGCCTCCGTGGCCACCCTCGAAATGCTCGTGATGGTGGTAGTAGGTGGCAGCACCCACTCCCTGGGGATTGTACTCGGGGAAGGTGTTCTTGCTGCCGAAGAGGCCGGACAGACCGCCACCGAAAGCACCTCCGACGCCGCCCGGCGGACGGCAGAGCTTGAAGTAGGCAAACAGACCGGGCAGGATAATAGCGGCCAGGCCAAGGATCTTCTTCAGGCCAGCAATGCCCAGGATGAAGGGCAGGAAGAGCAGCAGCTTCAGCTTGAAGATCTTCAGAACCAGTAGCAGGGGAATGATCATCTTCTTCAGCTTCTTGCGGGCTGCAAGTAAAAGGTATTTATTATTAACACATCAAGGAAAATAATATATGTAATTTCAGGAAGAAGGTAATGACTAATTAATGATTTTTTCATTTACCGAAATTAATCAATATTGTATTAAAGACTTACAGAAATGTCCGGCACGCTGGCCGTCATCGATGAGGTCCAGTTCGCCGTCAATGTCATTTCCAATGAAACGGGCCTCATAACGACCGGCTTCAGTTAGCTCCTCGGGCCACTCCAGCTCCAGAGCCGTCGACTTGATGAAGCTGCAAAGAGGAGCGGGGGAAACGTGTCAAAGAATGAGGATTTACATTTTCATAAAAATCTCATATTTTATGCATGAGCTCGGCCAACTTCGCGGGACCCAAATTAATTTGCATCCGGCACGAGCCGCAGTCATTTGGCTAATTGTGACAGCTTACCGCTCGGCCCTGCGCAGGGCATATTTCACCAGCTGATTCCAGTCGTCGTCTTCGCCACGCGGCTCCTCGGAGTATTCGAAGGGTTCCTGCAGCAAGGACCGCTGCTGGGTTTCCGGCAACCGCACCACGCGTGCAAAGTCAGAGAGCCTGCGTAATAATGGGATCACTTTATTAATACTTAGCTCAAGTGGAATGAATATAAAGAATGAAGAACAATGTGATTCTATAAAAAAAAGATGACCATTGTAATTTTGAAATTAAAATAGATTTTAAAATATGAAAAATTCTTAAGGTTCTAGCAAAAATTGTACAGGGCTTATGAGTTTGAAATTCCTATCTGGGCCTCTTTTTCATTGACTTAAACACTGATTAAATACGACTTGTGCCTACCTGTACTGATCCTTGTAGAAGATCTCGTCGAAGGTGTTCAGCGCCTGGGTCTTGAAGCACTCGGAGAGGTCGCCGCCCAGACAATTGCCGTTGGTCTTTGACAAGTAGGGATCGTTGTCGTTGCCCAAACCGAAGATGCTAAGGAGGGAGGACCGACCGCGCTCCTCACCAACTCCAGGCTGCTGTTGAGGAACCTGCTGGGGCTGCTGCTGCTGTGGAATCTGCTGGATTTGCGGCTGCGGCGCATACACCTGCTGGACGTGGCTGGAGGACTGCTGGTCGGGCAGCCGGAGACCTTCACCGGCGACCAGGCCGAGAATGGCCAGGAGGATGAGCGCTCTCGTTGTCATGGCTGCAAGCGGGCAAAGAAGAAGAAATAGCTTGAGAAACACGTCCGCTGGTTTTCTCCCAATCACCCGATTATTCCAGCCTCTTCGGCTCTGTCACGCGATCTCCGACAAAGTATTTATAAACTACTTTTTTTTGGCAACTGCTCATTGGCTTAACAGCTTAACGGATTGCCTCTCCGCTCGCCACTGACTGACACACTTTGCAGATGGCCAGCAGTCAATTAGCCGCTCACACGTAATAATGACTCTCGCTTTCTGGCCAAGTGGAGCCGCTGCCTGCCTCTGTTTGCTCCTCATTGTTTACTGTTAACTCGAGTTGGCTCAAATTTCTCGGTGCGAGCTTTCTGCAGCCGAAAAACTACAGATAAAGGCCACAAAAGAAGCTCGCTGGTGAAGTGAAATGCAGGCGGAGCGGACCGGTTTGCCGGCATTCACATTAACCCTTGGGCGTCAATGGGGCGGCAAATGCGCGTAATTGAATCCCGTGCTGAGGCGCATAAATAGCGTACCCAAAGTGCTTAAAAAAAGGTCGGTCTGGAGTCCGGTTTTGGCCAGAAGTGCAATAAGGCGTGCTTAATGCCATGCTGCGTGGACAGTGGGCCACGGTGTTTGCTTAGCGAACAAAAAGTTGGATAAGTTGGATAGGATTTAGTGACGGAATTTTATTAAATCCTTTTTTGGTACAAAATGAGACTATTTTGTGGGCCGCAAACTTGTTGGAAGTCCAATGTAAATCCCTTTTTTGGCACGAGCCAAAGGCGTCTATTCAAAGCTATTTAAAATTCGGTTATATTTGGACAGCTACAAAGGGCATTACTTAAGGTGGTGCTTTATCGTTTTGAAATTGTTTGTGTGACCACTGTATATAGATGGACATGTCTATAGCTTCGACTGAAATCGCACACGAATCTGTTCGTTATGCTCGGGGGACTTCTTCGACCAAGTCCCTCTTACTTTCGTTTCGCTCCTATTTGGGCCAAAGTCGGATTCGGACTCATCAGCAGCACGATTGTTTGGCAATCCGCTTGTGGTTTGGCCCAAGTTCGAAAAGAGACCATCTTCTGGGCCGCAAACTTGTTGGAAGTTCAATGTCCAGGGAAAAAGACGGCCACAAGTGCTGTTCAAGTTTACCGTGCGCCAAAGTGTATGCAGTGAAAAATGCCTTAAAGAAAGTTTATGGCAACTACAAGTCTCGCGCCCGAAAGCGAGCACTAAGTGTTGGAAGTTTATGCTTCGCCCAAAAAGAAAAGAAATGGGAATGACAGTGGAATTGGATGGTCGTCGAAGATTTATGGATAAGCGAATCAATTAATGATTCATGGCGAATATTGTGCGCAGTCAATGGTCGCCAACTGGGATGTCGCAAGAGAAACCGAGTTGCTGGGCCACTGTGTCGTGTTTGTTTGGCTTTTTGTTTTGCTTGCCAATTTGCATTCGCCATTGAAGGTCAATGAAATGTGCGATGGTCGATATTACAAAATAGCTTTGTGTTATATATGGAAATGATGGCTCTATCAGACTGGAAGATACATGAATGTACACCCTTGAACCGCTCTTTGGCGTGGATTAAATTTAGCGGAAAGAGATCAATAAAAATAAATAACAATTCCATGGAAATATTCGAAACTATTCGCGGAATTATTTTATGTCCTGCTTAGGTCAGGCATTTCAGAGAATAAATTATAATATACAAGCACCCATTTAGGCTCTCGTTTAACTAAAGCAGTTTTATGATAATATTTACAAGATTATTTCTTTACTTTAAATATTTGTTAATCTCTCTGTTTAAATTGAATTGAACACTTAGCCTTTCTCGGGCACTAAGCTCGTTTAATATTGGCAATATTGGCGTTTCCCACATCCATTTCATTAGCTTATTACACAATTTCTTGCAGGTCTTTTCACTTCACTTCACTTGGCTGTGTTATTTTTTGTTTCCATTTTTCCGCTGTTTACCTTTTGCTGTTTCCTATAAAGGCCTGAGGTGGTTTTTGGGTTTTATGTATCCTTAACGCTCTTCCCAAGCGACTGTGCTGCTGACTGCTCAAAAGCGACTGTGCCTTGGCTGCTGGCCGGCTAAGATTTTATATGAAATGCGAGAAGTGGCGAGCGGTGAGCGGTGAGCAAAGTCAACACGGAGACAATGGCCCAGACGCTGTCGTCGCTTGCTTTGGCCCGCAACGATGATGGCTAAGAGGCAGAGATCTCAACGCGCTCACACTTGCGGTAGGTTGTGGATACGATCGATCCCCCGTTCCGTGGGTGAGAGACAACGACCTGTGTCCGGCTGGGCTATGGCCCGCTGAGCGATCGGTCGTGCGCCTTGAGAAAATCCCAAAAATTATTGTGGCGCACGTCGAGGCCTTGGCTTTAATTCGAGTTTGATTTAAAGAGTCAACGGTGTGAAGTGACTCATTCCGGGAAAACGTACGTCACAGCCCGGCAGAGGATTATGTAATTTTTAGTCTCTTGCCACACAGACAATTATTACTTTTACTGCGAACTGGTTTTTGGCGACGCCCACGAGCCCCAAGTCGGGGCGAAATGTGAACAAACCGTGCGGAGACGCGTGCATCTGGCTTTGCATTTTCTGCACATTTCAGTGGGGCAAGCTGGGGGAATTTCCCCAAAACCGCCTGCCACAAAACAACTGGCAGCCATTTCTGTGGCTTTTCCCGTTGCCTCGCTGGCCCGATTTCCTGTCGGTCAATGGAGCCACGAGTTGCGACGAGGCCGCAAACAGAAGCCTCCAGGCCGCGAATTGTTTCCGTCAGGGGCGTGGCTCGGGGCCGGACCACGAGGCTGCTATTTTGTTGGAAACGTCCTCGGGGCACCGTAATTGAATCATCCACTTGGACAGTCCTTTGAGGGATTTGGCCAGTGGCAAACGAAAATGGCATTTCGAGAGCGCAAATAGAGATAGAGAAATGAGTTTAACTTTATAACAGCAAGCTACATTTTTGCTAAATAAAAATAATACATTTAAATGGCTAAGTTAATTGAGATCAGAGCGGAAATAAAACAAACACTATAAGCCAATTAGCGAAGCCAAAAAGCCATTATTAATTAAACAGTTTAAAAACAATAACTTTGGACAGTCCAGTTCTTTTTGATGCAATTTTAATTGGTTCAGCATTATTTCAGCTGTCATCGATAATTAAATATTAATGCCATTTATCTGGTTAATAACATGTAATCAATTATTAAATTGTGTAATTAAAGGAAAATAGTTTCAAGCAAATTATTGAAGTAAAAACTAATATAGAACTATACAAAGTTGGCTGATTCTACACGTTTTATATGTGTACAAACACAGAGACTTTTGTGTTTACATTTAATTATGTTTCAAATGCTGGTGGCACAGCATTCAATATCTGCTAAATCCTTAAAGATGTTTTAAGCTCCTCTCGTCCAACAGGCTTGCACTCCTTGTCGTGAATCAACATCGATAACGAGCAAGGAGGGAACAAGAGGCTTCCAGAAGTTCTTGGCTTGGAAATCTTGAAAAAGGAAAACTGCATTTGAACTGATTGTGGTACAACATAATTTTATTGATTATTCAGGACGTTTTGAACAACTCTCTCGTTGACTACTCGCATAACAATAACAGAATAAATATATTAAAAATAGATACGTAGAGTTTAAACATAGTCGTAGGCTAGAAATAAATACTTAAGGGAATTCATCTAAATGGCTAAAAATAACAGCATCATCCAGTAATTGGCGCTCGCGCTAATTAAACTACGAAATAAACTTTTCTATTTACAGCATATTCATGAAGCCCCGCCCCAAACCGCCCCGCAACCCACCCCCACCCTCCGCCGACAGCTGCCGCGGTGGAGCGTCTAACGAACTTGTCTATATGGCTAGGCTATCTAAAGTGCGATTTGCATAATTACTATCCACGGACTTTTGACGTGACTCGAGCGAACTTTGACATGCCTTTTGACGGCACCGACCACCGACCACCGACCACCGACCACCGACCCTGTTGTCTACGCCAGCTTACGGGCCTGGACCAGCTTGTTGATGTCGTTGTACGTAGACAACATGGCCGGGTTCTCAAAGTCCTTTAGCTCCTTGCATTTGGCAAACGACTGGTCGCAGTCCACGCCATCCTGGCCATCCTTCGCCGCTCGCATGTATTTAAAGAACCGCAGGATGTCCGGATTGTCGGAGGTCGGCTTGCGCAGCTCGTTCAGTTCTCTGCAAACAGAGTGCACGGATTAGAGAGGTCAGAATTGGATGCACAAAGTTGGGCTTAGGTCCAAAGCAAATGAAGCCAAGGGCAGAGTGAAAAGCTTTGCTCTGAGAGACTCGCAGCCCTTTCAAGAGTGACCTCCTTACTTCGAATGAAATTAAGCTTGGCCTACCTTCAGGCTGGCCGCGAAACTCACCTGCTCAGTTGGGCGGAAACCAGGTTGCTGAACGGAGCATACTTTGCGGGATTGGCGTACATCAGACAGATCAGTTTCTCCCGGCACGCCTCGTTCTCCGGATCGAGCTTCAGCTGGGCGAACACAGAGTCCAGGCGCGAGAGCAGCGGACTGTAGAAGGGATCGTAGTTGGACAGCAGTAGCGATGAGCTGGGCACCTTCTGGAAACTCTGGAACGTGTTCATCACCGCCGGCGTGGGTTTCTTGGTCATTCCGGGAGCTCCGCCGCCGGCGCTCAGGGAACCGGACATGCTCTGCGAGTTCTTGAAGGAGGCAGCACCGATGCTCTGCAATGCGCTGAGATACGTATCCTGCATCATCTGCTGCCCTCCGTAGCGGGAAAGGGTGGCCTGACTCAGCGCATTTCCGTTGACCTGAGCATATTGCGCCTGCTGCTGGGAAGCCTCTGCGGGATGGCGAAAATAAATATATTTATAATATTACATTTTCCATTCCTCTCTATCTCTCTCCCTACGCGAATGCCCACCTGCATTGTATTCGTAGCCAGCTGGTGTCTTGGCCTCGTCGGCCAGGGAAAACTTGCTGTCGTCATCGAAGTTCACGCTGTTGTCCCGGAAGTCCAGTTCCTGAGGCGGTTCCATGGGGCGGATGAATAAAGGCACCGAGCTAGCCGAGCCGGATGTGATGCCTATCAGAGGAAGGTGATTTAAGTTTACATTTTTAGATACGAGATACGGGACAAAAATAGTGGCATAGCTTACCCTTTCCGATCAGTCTGCTGACGCTGCTGATGATGGTCGGCAGGAACATGGCAAAGAGCACGCTCTTAAGGACCTGCAAGCCCATGTAAATGGGCCACATCACCTTTTTCAGACCTGGGGGCGAAAGCATTAAAAGGATTATTAGTTTCTTTTAAATAAAGTTTCTTACGAAGCACAAATGGAAATTATTCGCATATACTTACCACTGAAGAACAGCAGCCTGGCGCTTTCGAAGGCTCTCGGAACGTTTAACTGGACATTGGTGTCCTCCAGGATGCTGCGAGCAGTGCGCTTTCCCTGCTCCGTTTGTGGCTGCGAGTGGTTCTGCTGCAAGGCCAGGACCAGACCCGGAGTGGGCTCAAACTTTCCCTGACTGAAGAACTGCTCCACATAGTCCACTAGAAGGTCTTCCAAGCCCTTCAGCTCCGCTTCGATCGATGCCGTGGTGTTGAGTCCTTCGGCTGCTGAGCTCTTGGGCTGTTCCTTCCTGGACGCCTCCGACGGATGCTTGAAGTTCCTGCGCCGCATGGCCACCGTCAGCCGGAGATCGCTCTCACTTTCCGCGGGCTGAAAGACCCGATATTGCCCGGACTTGGTGAAGACATTGCGGGATATGAACTCCGGACTGATGTCAATGGGCAGGATGGGACGAAAGGTGTCATCATTTCGCGGCTGACCCGCCATCGTGGTGAGGGGCTGACTATAGGGGGCCTGCGACGCCATCATTCCCATTTCGCAAAGCAGGATAATTCCGCACAGCAGCGTGCTGCATCGTCGCTTTCTGTGGCTGTTTGCTTTTAATTTCGCTCCGACAATGTCCTGGCTCCGCATTTTCATTATCCTCCGCCCAGCAACTGCACTTGCATGCCCAGGTTCGCTGTTCGACTCAGTGCAGGATGCTGTAACATAATGACAAATTGCGTCAGTGAAAGGGGGGCTTGTGCGGGGCTCTTCCTGTGGCCAATATTTTCCTGAACTCAGTGCGGTTGGCACACGAATAAATAACTTTACAGAACGTGACTGGCCACCAAAAAAAATGAGCTCTCTGATAAGCGCATTACGTGCGTCTTTGCAAGGATAAAGGTACATACAGATACAGTCGCAGATACAAAAAGATACAATAATTCTCGCAAATAATCAAGGTAAGACCAAATGAAATACAGTTTTATCAGCTTTCAATTTTATAACGCTGCCAAAATAAGTTTACTATATATGCACTGTAAGCTCAAAAAATGAATATGTGTAGACCTTAAGTTATGGTTTTGTTTGCCCAATATAAAACTACGATAAGGCAATGAAATAAATCTAAATAATAAGGCTAACATTTAGTAGGAAGCCCTACACATATATTGGTTATAATTTTAATATATAATATATGTTGTATTAATTTGGCTGAGTGCTTAAAATATATTCTCTAAATATTTTAAGTGCTGAAAATCAGAGGGGCTTAATTATTTTCGAGAGCACATTAAAGGTAAATGTGTAGCGCTTGCCTAATGAGTTAATTACAGCTTACATAAACTTCACAACGTTCAATTACGTATTTAATGTTTTTGTTTTCAGAGGATAGAAATTATAATGAGTATGCTCCCTTGAAATGATAACAATTATTTTTCCATTTTGGTAAGCTAGTTTTCGATAATTTTGTTTTTCTGCTCTCGCCACAAAACTGCATGTTTTGTTTGACGTCGCAAAAATTGCTGTCTGCCATTTAACGAGAGTATTTTTTTTTTTTCAAATGAAATTACATATAATTTGCATATGAGCTGGGCAATTATCAAAAGACCACCTTACTCCTGCTCCAAGCATAAAAAATCTCTTCAGATAACTCCAATTTGTATAACTTCCAGCTGGCAAGGCGGAGTATACAATTTTCTTGTTAAGAAATAACGAAACAATTAGCTCAGTCAATGGCAGCTATCTGATTTCGGATAATTTCTCAAAGTGCACTTAAAGCAAAGCTGTTTGCTTTCAGGCCCGACGCTAATCAGGCGGAGCAAGGCGAATGATTTGCTGTTTCCCATTTGATGGGTATCTCAATTTGAGGGGCTCGTGCCCGCCAACCTACTCCCTCCATCTTGCCTCCATCTCCCCTTCAAAAACAGCCTCTTTTCGGCACACAAAGCACGTCGCCAACTTTTTATTTGCCTTTGCTTTTGGTCGCACTCGTTTTTGTGACACACCGCACGCTATGTGCGAACGCCACAAGCTGTACACAGTACGTATACGTTATATTCCGTCCACGCCCGCTGCGCGCGCTTTGAGGCTGCGGAAAGCTCCGCCGGGTAAAAGTGAAAATGTACACAGTTTGGTTTGTGTTTACACTTCGCAAGCGTTTCAGATGCGTTGGCGCTACCCTCAAGACTTCAACAACTTCAGACCAGATCACGTTATTTTCGTGTTGCATTTTCACTTTCGTTTTTCCACCGACGAATGTGGAATGGCATGGCATGGCAAAACTATTACAGAACTCAGACCGAGTTTGTTGGCAGCAATAAGCCGCAAATTGCAGCGAACAATTGGACTGTAGAAGACGAATCAGCGAAATTCTTGTGAAGCTGAAGAATCGACTGCAATCGATTATAAACTTAATTGAAAAACACAAAAACACATGTTGGCAGATATTAAAAATTCCCCGAAGTAATTATCTGCGCAGCTTTAATGTGTCCGGGGCTAAAGAATTGGGGAAAAAACCCAGCACGGAACGCCTGATTACTTGGCCCTTGTGCTGCCAATCAAGCTGCACTGCACCCTTCATTCGCAGATATCTTTGAAGTCAAAAGAAAACAGGGAGAGGAACTTGGGAAATAAAGGAAGTGCAGTGGCACCATGCTCTTGATGACAAGGGAAGACTTTTCTTAACAAAAATGTCCATTTGTTTTCATTGTAAATATATAAAAATAAACATGAAAGACAAGTAATCGATTTCGCACAAATACCTCTATTCGCTCTCTAAAATAACTTGCACTTCAAAGAACTTTATAAAACCAATTGAATGAAGGCAACGAGTCAAGCTCACAGCGTCTGACTGACTGATTGAAGATGGTTGCTTCTCCTCAAGTGCTCGGGAAATGGGAAAATTTCCCATGGCAGGCCGCGTTTGTTTAGGATTTCTTGTTGTTTTCATCCACCAAAAGCGCTCAACTCGCTTTGTTTGTGCCTCCAGATGCATCTGGGGATTTGGGCAGACAGTAAGCTAATAACTCCACCCTCTAATGGAAACATAAAGATCATTGCCAAGCCATTAGGGAGCTTCATTTATCATCTGCTCTTTTATTTGGCTGTTTTTGTCGGTGAAGTATTCCTTTGTGCAGCTGCTGGGGGCTGTCTAAATATTTCATCAGGCGATTTAAGCTTTACGCTCTCCCCGGCATTAATTATTCGGGGTCGTGGCAATGGCATCATGCAAATTAGTTTCCAACATTACAATTAGAACCTCCATCGCTCCAGCCCTTGGCCGCACACCCGCACTCGACTGCGCTTAGTTATAGTTTGTGCTCGGTCTACCTTCATGCTCTAATATTCCGCTCTGATATAGTTGAGGCAAACTTTTCGCAGAGGCGGCATTTAATCAGATTTTTGCGCCCCCTCTGTTCTTACCAAGCCCGTCTCTTCTGTTTTCTATTTTCTATTCTCCGCTCGCCGTGCAACG
Source organism: Drosophila parvula (assembly GCA_018904695.1). Classification (NCBI taxonomy): domain Eukaryota; kingdom Metazoa; phylum Arthropoda; class Insecta; order Diptera; family Drosophilidae; genus Drosophila; species Drosophila parvula. Next base: position 29,444 of record JAEIIG010001211.1, read on the forward strand.
TCGCCCATCCGAAACGAAGTTTACCAATTAAGTCACAAAAGTTTGCCGAGTTCTGACATCCACGCCATCCCTTTGATCTAATGCAAGCCGATGGCCCAGACGCACATGCTCCACATTGGGGAGACCGACCGGGGGGGTCACGGGGCTAATAAGCTGGCCATCATCGTTTGCGACACGCCGAAAGACCTGCGAAGCCACCAAGTACAAAAGTTTAGACAGTGCCAACCAGTTTGGGGAGTGAAGCTGGTTGACAAACAGCGTCCACTAACGGTCGAAAATGCTCGTAAACGCGCCATGCTGGCTGCATCGTAACAGTAAGTATGTGACATAACTGTTAACTCTACCTCCGGCTTGAACAAAGGCCAAGAACAAGTTGGCCGAGAGCCATTTGGCCATCTGTGGCAGCGTGAACACAGGTGCACTGACCCACAGATACCCTGCTTGGCTGCCTTATAAATGGATTATCATGGCAGCGAAGGTCAGCTTCCGCTGATGGTTAACAGCTTGAAGCCAAGCTCGAATGCCAGATTGTTGGAAAAGTTTGTACAACAAATAGAAAAGAATAATAATATACTTTTCATTTAAGCCGTTTCGCCCACTTTCTTGGTTTAGAAATGGATTAGACAGCCTAAGAAGAGCTACCAAATATTTATATTTATATATATATTTATCGTAGTTTGTAATTACAAAAAAATCACACTACAGTTAGAAGCTAATTTAATGAGAGACAAGCCATAAGTTAAAAAAGGTCTTACAAGTCAAACACATTTCAAACTTTCCCACAAAAAACTTTCAAGACAAGCCTGTCAAAATACAGACAGTTCGGAGCCCATGAAAGTAACCACTCCTTCAAAAGATACTCTCCGATATCGTTAAGTCCACAGAATCCTCCAAGCCATATTGATTGCATTTATATTTGCCGTTCGAAGCACTTTAATGTGTGACTGAGCTTTAAGTCAAACATAGAACCACGTTCGGTGAGCGCTGTTTGAACGACTTCAATGAGCTGTTATGTCGACTTAACTGCTCTCACTCCAAGCGGAATAATGGCTGCTACGTGAGGAACTTGGCTTGGTCGCGACCTTTTTCGACTGGAATGGCTTTAATCGATTCCCGCGTAGGACTTTCGGTTTCGTCTGGCAGTGCAACCGAATCTCTCCGCATTGCGTCAAATGGTATGCTGTTTTCGCCAATTAGCCACCAATTTGGCCGGAATGTTAGCGGCCCATTAGGCGCTGATTGTTTTACGGGCGGTTGTTGTCACTCCCCGACTGGCGCTCACTCGAATTGAGTGATTTACATGCGTGCCTAGTCTAGCACCTGAGCTGTTTGGCTGTTTTGGCCAAAAAGCAGCGTGTCTACCGATTCCACTGGGCTTTAGAAAGTCTGCTGGCATTCGTGTCATTAAGACGGTGCCGTAAACCCAAATTAAAATCGTTCGCAGCGGCAGTGATGCAATCGCTGCCCTCAGTAAATTTTCACCAAATGACATTTAATTCACAACCCCATTTAATTCCAATTCCAGCTCAAGTGGCCGTGAAACCGTCTAGCAACTTGGCAGGATGTCGGTCGGTTAGCCAGCATTTCCATATGGAAACTAACTATAAGTGCGGCCTGCATCTGCAGCTGTCGGATGGATGATGAGGCGAGTGCTCTCGACAAGAAAGTTGCTTCTTCAGCATCTCTTTGGCTTAAAAGCTGGCAAAATGAAAGTGCGAGTCGGGCAAGTGGCGAGCAACTCGGAAACCCACATGACTCACAAGGATGCGTTCCCCTCCACACGCATCTCACTGAACTGCACCACTAACCACAATTCCACGGCTGACTGGAAATTAATATGTGCGGAGACCACATTAAGAAGCGATGATATTTGCACCGAAAAAGAGCAGAGCGAACTTATGCAGGCAACAAAGCGTTTGAAAACTGCAACTGACTTGATTATTTTTTTTATTAAAATATAAACTATATTCTTTGGAATTAATTCCTCAACCATATGCAGTGAAGTGAAACCATAGGTTTTTCTGTGTAGTTTTATAGTTATTAAACATTCATGCGGCAACTGTAAACACCGCCTTGAAGTATATCATTTCTGACTGTGTACTCCACTCCTCCGCACGTATCATTTTCATAATTTTGCAGTTGATCGACTGAGACGACGAGGGCTTTCTTCGACGCATTTTTACGCGCTGTGAGCCGAAAAAAGAAAGTATCGTTAAACATTTGGCGACGGTTCGATTGCCGGGCCCGTAAGCTGGGAAGACGATGCTGATTCCCTTTTGGCCAGTTGGGGTAGGCCAGCTGCTCGCTCGGCTTACGTAACACCTCTCAACAATTAATTACGGAGCAGCGCTGTGTGGGCCACACAGTTTGAGGTACAAAGATACAAAAATACCAGATAGAAATGCAGAGACGAACGGGAAATGAATGGACTTGGGCAGCAGCAACAACAGTGTCGACAGTGAAATGTTAACAATCGGTTTCTTTTTGTCTTGGCCCTAACTCATTAATTGTCCGAATTAAAGCTCGTGAATAAGAAGCTGTATAGAGCCTCTCTGCGATGATTAACGATGCCACTCACTGTGGATCATCAATTACAACTCAATTTACCTGCCCCTGGGTAATTCCTTCCTTGAAGTGTGTGCCGCGTCCTCCGCTTAATTCAATTTGCTGGCCACTCGACTGAGTTTTTGCATTCGCCGAAGAACTTTCCTCGCCAGAGACTTTCGCCTCGATTCGTTTCGTTTCTGTGTGTTTCGAAATCGGAACTGCATTCACTGCTGCCGTGCTGCACAGACGGCTCTCTGTTTTGGCCAGGTGAAAATGCTGGCCGAAACCCGTTCATTCACTTGGACTCACTTCCTTTGTCAATGCCACCAGCCGCCGCTCGTTTCACTTAAACTGCACAAAAGTCCACTTGGAAGCCGCCACACACAATGCCCGATCCCGATTAAATATATAGTGCAGCACACGCCAACGATTGGCTATATATATTATTTTGGCAGTTATCTTAATCACGGGGGCCGCAGAGACCGCTCTTTAACCAACTGTCCCGACTTGTCCCGGCTTTCTCGTGCGCTTGCGTCTGGCCCGTAGCTCGCGATGATTTCGACTGCCGGGCGAAAGCCAGCGAACGGCTCTCGGCGGGTGCGATCAACCAGTTTGATCGCCTTCGCTCAACGTAAGGCCTTACGTCGCGGCACGTAAACCGGCCGAACGTCTAACGTAGCAAAAAAGCGACTTAAGAGCGCCGTGGCTTAAGAGAGCCGTGACACTAACGAGGGGCCTTGTGGCAGCAGCTTAAGGCGAACAGCTGGTGGCCCAGGCGGCATTTACTTGGAGAAAAAATAGGTGAGTTAAGGTATTAAAGATTTTATTCATTATTACATCTTTAAAATGCCATTTAATATTTTCATTTTAACGGGAACTCTACTACAAGTAGAACCTACTATTAATAGTATGTTTTGAAAGCCAAGTATTTACATAAATTCTATTGAGTTCAATGAACTCTTTTTACAATAATAAAATATACAGTATGTTTAATAAATAAAAACATTATATATAATATTTAGTATGAACGTTTTATATTAAACATGATTCATTAATATCAATCTTCTTCAGTGTAATTTTCTCTGTCAAAACGGAAAATTAGTCGCTAATGAAAACGGTTGCTCTCCGGGCAGCACAGAAAATGTAATAAAAATAACCCTGTCTCCGTGAAATTGCTTGTCGATTTCGTATATGAATATATATATGTATATATATATAGTATAAATCGCTGGAAATACGCCATGTCATGGGACGAAATCGCATATTAACGGAAAGCGGTCACTTAGTCACTGAGGCAGTCGGTGATTTGGTCGGACTTTCGATTTTGTTTGCCCCAAGTGGGAAGCTGCGGGAAGCTCTGTTGCAAAAACTTGGCCAACAGTTGCCACAAAACTTTGTTTAATTTGTTATACTTTGGTTTGTGTGTTTGAGAGGGGGTTTTCCCCGCCAGAAGCGTCAGTTGAAGTTTTCAAAATCCACGCTGCCATACACAATTTATGCTCTATTAAAATTAATTAATATTGCAAATTGTTGAACTAAGTGGGGTTGCCTTATAATAATAGTAATTTAATAAAAATTCCCATGAAAGGGGTAAAAGGATGTATTATAAGATACTATATAAAGCTTTCTTTAGATTTTACTGGAATATTTCCAATTTAAAGCGCTGATTCCACATGAAAAGCCTCTAAAACTACGTATGAATAAAGCTGGAAATTCTCGCTTGGCTCCCAGGGGGGCTCTGCCCACCTTAGTCTTTTTGTAAAACCAATAATGGGTTGCTGGGAGCTGTTTCGTGCAGCGCACATGTTGTAAAAGGCATTGTCGTCGTGGGATTACAAGGATTAGGGATGCTGAGCACCGCTGCTACATGCCACATGCAACATGCATTTGCGCACATCTGCCATGCGCATTTTCGATTTCTATAAATATTTAAGCCGGACTAGTTTAGCTGCGTAAAGTGTGAGCAGATTTTCACTTATTTATTTCGATCGGTGAACGGGTTTCGTTGGCCGGTTTACGCATGAGAAAGTCGTCGTTAAGAATTGGCCAACTAAGCGTCACATTGTTATTAATTTCTGGTGACAAACTTTGCCATTGACTTGTGGCTAACAAGCGGAAACTCCCCCACCCCGCCAGGTCGGGCCACCAAGCCACCAAACCCCCGAATCACTGAACCACTGAGCCACTGAGAAGCTCAAAAGCCAAAACGAAATGAAAGCCAGTTTATGAGACCGCAAAATCAATAACCGCTCTCAATGCAACCAACCTCCGGCAACAATGGTAACCAGTAATGTTTTCTAAAAGCCCAGCGCAAATCGGGGCCAGCTTCTTTGCGTAGACAATGCCGGAATTATTGGCGAACACCCCAAACCGTGTATTGGCCATCAGTGTTCACGAGAAAGTGCTCGGAGCGTATTCATTTAGCGCCTATTTAAAAGCCGCGAAAGATGTCAAAGAAAGCCCTCAAATGTATGTCTGAAATCCTCCATCATTTGCAACTGACATGTGTCCAACAGCAGCCAGAGATAGATAAGAGCCCTGAACCTTGGAAACTATTATATCTCAGGCTTTAAACTACACAGAGAAAATACTTACTAACGAATATATATTTATGACTTAATTCCATTTTTAGGTATTTATCTACTACGTATTTGGTTTTAAAACAGAAATTCATAGCCACACATGCATAAATATTTCTTTAATCTGAACTAAACTTATCTACCATCCACAGTTCCATAAGGTAGTCTCTGTTAGTTCATGGAATATTTTCTTTTGGTGCACAATTCGAATCTGATTGGTATGCGTCGACGCTTCCACAAGAGAGGGCCTTCGGTTTGCCGCAAAAATGCTGCTCGGCTGCTGCTGTCAATATTTGCGAACCTTTGCTTTGCATTTTATTCCAGTCATTAATTTCACTTTTACTCATAAATATGCTAATTGCCAGCTCATGCCGGTTCCGTAAAATACTGTTGGCCCAACGACTCCATCGATTTGAATGGCACACACTCGGACCCAGAATGCTTTTGTTAGCATTGCGCAATCTGGCCGAGAAGAAAGTGAAATGGGCTTTCGTAATCAGCACCCTATGATGCTAACGATGTTGCTGGCGATGATAATGGCTGCGGGAGCGGAAGGTGTGACACTGACAAAAAGTAAGGCAAACAACACTTTCACAAGCCGCAAGTGCATAAGACCGTTACAGACCGTCAAAACAAACAGTCGCGACAGTCGGCCAACGGCCGTTGACAGTTTTACAGCACTCTAGCAGCTGCCCAGCAGCCGAAAGCTGGTAAGCCGCCTCACCTGTCGCATCACGCATTCTCCACCGAAAATTTTTAATTAGTTTATTTTATTTTTTGTTTCATTTTCCACGCTGCCTGGTGGGAACATTTCACTTTCTGTGTGACACACACATAATTCACTGTCCAGCGGTGGTCAGGCCGCAAGTCGGTGAACTGTGAACCGAACTGCGAATATACAAAATGCGAAGGCGACAGGTGCCAGCCTGAGGTGTAGCGTAGGCCCTAATTGAATTGAAATCGTATACTAATTTCTATCGCCTGACGACAATAATGAGTTCGTTATTAGACGAGTCGAAAGTGCCCCGCCTTGGGGTACAAAATAAAGTCTTATTTTGTCACATTTTCAGCTAAATTATTTGTGATTCTGTACACTTCCTCCTTATGCGTGCCCGTCTATATATAGATGGGATATTCACAGTTCGCCGGCGTATACGCTATTTTTATGGGTCGTAGGCTTTTATGATGCGGCTGCTTGAGTGTCTGGGACCCACAAAAGTGTCAAAGGTTAAGTGTTGGCCAGGTCAGCTGCTCTTTATGTCTGCGGTTGTTAAACCCGTAAAAGCAATGTCCCTCCTATCTGGCACACATTCTAAAAAAACAAACACATTTCCCTTATTTTTTGCACACATAAAATCTGTAGAGAAGCACTCACAAAATGGCCTTACTTACATACGTGTTTGTGTTGTTAGCCAGTTGATTAAAATCAAACATATTGATTCATTGTCATTCTATTTATATGGCCATAACAATTAATTTTACCTCCATCGCTGAGCAGCTCTGATTGCTATTTGTTTAATTACTTTTCGAGGTAAAATTATCGGTGTAGAGAGCCCTTCAGCAATCCAGCTTCTGCTGTACTTCCGTTGGACATCTGTAATTGACACTTTACGTGAACGCTCATTTGGTATTTATGAGGCTCCCGGCAACTGAAACAACTTAGTTATGCAGGATTTGTAAACAACATTTATTAAAATATTATTCAGTTTGTGTGTGTGTAGAGCTCGCCGCTGGCGAGCAGTGAAACTTTTCCTAATTTGTTCATAGCAGCTTGGACTAAGATTTATTTTCAAGTTTCGGCTTACAGTTAAGGACTAGCCTAGTTTTAGAGATAAGCAAACCGAACATCAATTATGGCTAATCCTAAGCTTAGGCAATAACAGGAAAACATAAATAGCTCTGTGAGGAAACGAAATAAAAGTATTTTCTAGGAACTGTTCACAGGGAACTTAATCGAAGTCTTAACTGTATTCGACATATCAAATACCCGAAATCCAATTGGGGGCTCAATCAATTACTTTCCGGCATTCGATACAAAACTGATCAAACTAAAACTGGCATTAGACTTAGTCCGACAATGATACTGATGGATTATGATTAGGCGAAGAGATGAGATACTCGTTTAGGAATAGGCCTACCATTGAAGGCTACAGATACATATCTATCTGTTCCTCGTGGCGCGTCTTAATTTAAGTGTAACTCAGCTTGGCTTTGGATCACTGGACAATATATGTGTTTACTGTAAATTCTAAGAGCGAATCGCAGGTTGCATCCCTCGAACGCCGCTCCCGACGCCCGCTGCTCCAGGGTTGTTGGCCAACTTAGTATTGTTCCAAACTGAAAATGTGTCACAAAATGCAGGGTCATAATCGATAAGCGTTGCTCGGGGCAAATAATGTCACAACACGGCCACGACAAGAGTTACAGCCCGTCACGGCGACGACAAAGGAATCTGTGAAGCGCATGCATACACTGAGAAAATTGGTGTTCTTAAATCATAGCCAAACTGGGCAATCAATGTTTCAAGCACCCAAAGGGGAAAACCCCTCAAAATATTTAAGTACAAGTATTATTTTATATACAATGGACCTCCTTAAATATTTCTGTGTTCTTTTCGTATAGACGGAATAAGGAGGAAACCGTAAGAAAGTTGAGGAAAGTAGAATGAATCAGATACTAGAGAAGATACTAGATAACAGAGTTAGACTTGGTTAACGAGTGAGCTCTTCCCTCAGTGTGCACTTGAAATTGCAGTTGCAGTTGGAACAATTGAAACGGAAAAGAGGACATTAACGACGCATCGCGTTGACGCTTGGAGCATGCAAATCCAATCAGCCCGAGGAGCGTACACAGAGTACGTGCCTCGCGGCGGCAAACCAAGGGATCCGACATGCAGGACCCTGGACCCGGAGCTTAGGGATACGTTCTCTTCGTTCTTTACCGCGGCATCAGATGGGTGACCTCCGAGGGCATGGGATTCTCCGTGAGCGCCACCGACTCCGTAATGGCGCTGCGCAGTCCGCACTCCTGGTGGCCGGTCATAAAGTCAGTGGCCGCCATGCTGCCGCCGCCGCCGAAATCTGCGCCCCCGCCGCCGTGACCGGATTGAGCGCCGCTTTGGCCGAGCAGCTTGAGCTCACCCTTGGAGAGATCGGCGCCCAGCTTGCGGCGTCGACGTGCCGCCGCCGCCTGCACGTTGCAGCCTGTCGTGTGACCGTTAAGAGCAACATTAGTGGGTTCTGAGCAACGGCAGAGCAGTTCGTGAAATTCTTTACGGAAGTTGTCGTTGAGCCAGCCGTAGAGCAGCGGGTTGGAGCAGGCCGAGCTCATGCCGATCATGTGGCAGACGGCGTACGCCACCAGCATTTTCTGCGTCATCACCGGCCGCTGCATGTCCGCGTATAGGTTGAAGAAGTTCAGCGGCAGCCATGAGACGCCGAAGATAATGGCGATACTGATCAGCAGGCAGTTGGTGCGCTTCATCCGCCGTCCGCGCTCCACCTTCCGTTGCGCGGAGGAGGCCTGCACGGCCACCACGGTAATGCGGCTCTGCAACTTGTTGTAGATCCCGAAGTAGGCCACCGAGACGATCAGGATCGGCACCAGATACTGCACGCACAGCGAGAAGATCGAGTAGTAGAAGCGTCCATTGCTGCTCGGCCAGTCCTCGATGCAGTAGGGTATCCTGTCCTGCAGGCCAATCTGTTGCAGCAGCTGCGGCGTCTCCGTGTTGATCATCTCCTTGTAGACGAAGAGCGGCGAGGCCAGCAGGAGGGCCAGTGCCCAAATGCAGGCCAGGATTGTCACCGCCCCGACGAACTGCAGGCTGTCCCGTGTGGGATACACGATCACCTGCAAGGAGTCGTAGAGGGAAGTTGGAGAGCAAGCTAATAACTTTGCTAATAACTATTCTTTCTGGCAGTTCTAGTTCACAAGTTTTTATCGGTTACTTTGGTTATTATTATTATTTTCCTTAGACCCTCTTTAGGCAGGTTCTGGAATCTATGAAATCCATTACATGTAACACTAATTGCAATAAAGTTACTTTTTGAAGTAAATACAAATATGTATAAGACAGTAGTTAAGTTAATTTATTTACTCCTACAGACTTTCAGCCTAAATAAATATACAGTGATTAATTAATAAGAAAGTAAGTCAAATAGATTTCAAAATGAAAGGATATAAGAAATTGTGTACCTGTTCGATTAACCTTTAAAATAAATCCTGACTTATTAATGAAAGCACTTCTAATAAATAAAAATCAAAGAGGTGGTGGCTACACTATACACCATAATGTTTTATTAATTTTATTATTTAAGTAATTTGATGCCGTAGTTAAAAGCCCATACCTCGCCAGCCTTTAATTATACCCTTAATCGTGGGTTAAGCATTCCGGTAATTACCAAATATTTATTCAGAGCCCATCGATTTTCCCTCAACGTCCAATTTAATGGTTACAAATTGATGCCATTTACCTTATTAATATCGGGCACATGGCTGGCCCCATTCGATTGGCCCAATTTACATGCTAATATTGGACCGAAACAAGGGCCGAAAAATCGTAAAAGGACTAACCTGATACCGGTCGAAGGCGATGGCCGTTATGGATATTGTCGACACGAAAATGCAAAGAGCCTGCAGCATGGCAATCGTTTTGCACAGGATGGAGCAGGACCCATAGGGCCAGTATTTGGATAGGATCTCCATTAGCGTCAGCGGCATGGTAACCAGGCACAGGAGCAAATCTGAAAAGCCACGCGGATGAGGCACAGATTTCCTTTTGGCCTCTCGAGGTCCTCGGAGCACTCACCCGAGATGGCCAGGTTCAGGATGAAGAGATTGCGGGCGGTGCGCATGATGGGCTTGCGGACCACGGCGATGACCACCAGTATATTTCCCAGGGCTCCGAACAGGATTAGGACGCCGTACATGGTGATGAGCATGTGGTACCAGGGGCTGTCCACCGCCCGGTTGCTCAGGAATCTATCGATGAGAACCGGATCCAGCGGCCTGCTGCCAGTCTCATTCAGCTCGGACATGTTGGCGGTAGTCGCGTTTAGGACGCCGTGGGCCGTGCCCACAACTGCCCCGAGGTCCAGGTAATCCAGGGGATGTCGGTCGTCCAGATAGCGGACACTATTGTCGCCGCCGCCGGTGAATCCACTTAGCCTGTCCCCAGCAGCCAGGGGCACGGATTCCGTCTGATTCATGCTGATTATCTAGCAAAACAGAAGGAGCAGAAAAGAGTGGCTCATTATTCCGAAAATCCTTAGTGCAAACACCCAATTGTCAGGGGAACCGGGCCAGAGAATGGGAGTAACTTCGCGTGCCACATCACGTATGATTTATGCTATTGGCTTGCCGCACACGCCACACACATTTCAGCTGGCTGCGAAAGGCCATTCTAGTGGTTTATGGGGCCGCCTAAAAATACGGAAAATACGGGGCAATAATCGTACGCAAAAGTTTGCTCGGTGCCAGTAGGTGGCCCAGCACAAAAGGATTCTATGGGCATTCGACATGAAGTTGCGGCGTCTCTGGCACCACTTCCCTGTGGCCTGCACTGCGGGAAATGTCAAAGAACTTCAGCAATGCAAAACTTTTTATAGAAATCAACTGCAATTATTATACGAAATATAAATATAAAACAATAAAGTAACTTATGGTGTATTGCTCTTCTTTAAAAATGGAAAGACAAAGGAAAAGCAAAGGAACATCTTGATTAGCTACTGCCAAAAATAAACTACTTCATGTATGGATTGTTTTGCAGTGTAATATTTTAATAATTTAGCTAAGATCTTAGAGTTGGATAAAAAGTTGGAGCAAACGCCCTTAGTAGTCGCTTCTGGGCACAGACAATGGCGGTGGCCCACGAAACTCACAGCACAAATTATCTGCCTTGGTAGTAACTTCCACAAAAGGTTCAATCTTTCACTTTTATTTTTAAAGTTTTGGAGGTCTTTTTATTTTCGATTATAAATTTATGTCATATCTCAATTTAAGTTGCCTCTGTGGCCGCCTCAAGTCTGCAAGTTTCCCCCTCTTGGTGCCTGAGTCCCATAAATATTCATGCATCACGGCCATGATTTATGCAGCACGTCCGGGCGAGACATGCATTTAATTGGAAAAAAGTCAAAAATGCTGTTTTCTGTTGCCAGAATGTAATGTAGTGGCATATCTCCTGGACTGGCTGCCATCAAGGGAGGACCATCAGATACAGATACCGATACAAAGTCGGGTTATAAATGACGACATTTGCTAAAAATAATTGTGTAATTTTATGCGCCGAATGGCTGCGCACTTGTCAGTATCGATAAAAGCGGACGGCACGAGACGAAGGTGGGTGATTCAGACTTATTGGGGCGCCTAAAGGTATGCATTACCACTGACAGCTGCGATAAATGAGGCGCTAATAAATCTCGCCAATCAGGGGATTAACTTCACGCAAAGGGAGTGGTAGTAGTGCCGGGGCCTGAGGGCTGAGGGAAAAGGGGGGCCCCCAAATAAACCCAAAGACAAAGTTGCCATGGAAATTTAATTTCAAGTTGCCCGCCAGTTAATTGACTAATATTTGCTCGACCAACTCAAACATGGGAGCCCTAAAAAGTTGGAAATTTTTCAAATGGGAAAGTCTGCTAACCGCACAGTGGCCAGTGGCCAAAACGGTTTGAAATCAGTTAAGGATTCCTTCTACCTACACGCACCTAATAAAAAAGTTTCTGCCCACAGGCGGAGCAAGTAGAAGGCCCTCAAGGTTGATCATCAATTTGTCGCAGAAGTTTCAATCACAGTCCGTACACGACTGGGGAGGAATTGACTTGCCAAGGTGGAAATTGAATTTCCTTGTCTTTTTCCGACGAGCAATGGAAACCCATTGAAATGCTGCTTTCTCGGTTCAGTTGAGACAGCAGAAGAACAAAAAAAGTAAGTGACAAGAGAATTATGTAAAGTAGCCTCAAGTTATCGGCAGTTGTCACAGAGACTTCGTATAATTTTGTGGAATGTGCCAAGGCTGCCAGCGTGTTTTCACCAGCCCAGTTTTCGCTTCACTGGATAAGCGGAGCATGACAAAGATTTTAAATGCCAGGCCATTTTCCTCCAAAACAGTCTCAGAAGTCGCCTGCTGGCATTTTGACTCAGCCATTTTTGTGATTTATTTGTTTGATGGTTTCCCATTTCGCCCGCAACAAGATGAATTTGATTGCCGTTTGTGCGATTTGTTTGCCCCTCACACACACATACTTTCTGGCCCCTGCCGGCTGACGAATTTATCAATTTGTTATTGGGTGTCCCAGGCATACCCTTTATTCCTGCTCGCAGGACATTTACTTTATTAATTGTAAACGATTTCGTTTATATGGCAAGGAGCTGGGAATCGGTTGCTGGAATTGGCCTCATCTGTTCCATTGGTCACATCAAATTTATTCATACCGACATGGTCTTAATCTGGAACATCTGGCCCAGAGATACAACCGGTTTCCTTGTGAATTAATCAACTAAGCTCCTTTGGGAGCGAACACAATCTCTAGCCTGCTGGCACGAGTCCTTTTTGGCCTTTAATCAGGTTTTGTCTACCGCTTAACACTTCTTAGGTGTCAAAGGGAAAGCCACCGCCGAGTGCTTGGGTGTCGTTTTGGCTAAAAATACGAATCTGTGGCTCACGAAATTGCAATACGATTGCGTAACCGGGATAGCAATTATTATGTAAATTGATACGATTTTTTTCTTCGCACTTCTTTTAAGCCTTCTCCGAATTTCTGTTATTACCAAACCGCCAGCAACGAGCCCTATTTTGTAATTTGTAAACGTATTCCGTGTGCCTCCTGCTCCGCCTCCAATCTGGCTCTGTAAATGTCAAATAAATGGGGGGTTTCATTGGCCATATGGCAAAGCCAGACCGATTTCCTCAAGCAGCAGCTCAAGAGCAAACTTTTTCATTTTATGAACAAAGTAATTTCGTTCCGTTTGACATCTACTCCGAAATGGCTTCGTGAGACGGCGCGTTTTAAGTATTTATATTGCAATTACACTCACCATCGTCCCGGCACTCGCCTCTGCCTCCGGTTCCGGCTCTGTCCCGGGGATAAAATCTATAGTATTGTCTTCCTGGCTGCCAGTTGTTGTTCCTGCGTCTGCGAGTGACTTTCAGTTCTTCCGGCGCTACAGTTGTTCATTTAGCTTCCAATTTGGATTGCACTCATGGGATTGCCCTTGTTGTTCTGCCCGTCTTGAAATCATAAGAAGCACACACAGTTGGCTAATGCATTGTTTTGTTTGAGCAATTTAAAGGATACGCATCGGGTTTTAAGACAAGAGCTGGCAATGTTTTTGGGGCTCTGCAACTTCCCAGCTGTCAAATTGCTTGCTTGTGGAATCAACTTAATTAAAATGCTTTGAGATTCTTGAAAGTTGGGGCACGGCTTAATCCTTGATGCTGCAAGAACGCAAGCCCCAAGCGAAAAAGAAAAAAGTTTGCACAACATTGTTGTAGTTCACAAGCGCCTTCGGGTGACTGCAGTTTTGCATGCATAACTTCCGAAAATTTTCCAGAGCTGGTTGCATGGATGTGCTTACACACCAGTTAACCCTGTTGCTCATGTTCCATTAAATTGCCTAAACCACCCAAAAAGTCAACTCTCAAGGACTTATGAACTCATTATGAGCTTTAATAAAGTATTTCCTCAATCTGAGTATGAAAATGGGCTTAACATGAAAACTTAATGGATTACTCACAAGTTTTATTTTAAATTAAAAAAATATGCTACTGATGGAAGCCTCGTTAATAGTAAGTACATGTTTAGCTTGTTTTTAATTAATAGAATAAGGATTAACGAAATTAATAGTGAAATATCTCACAAAGGTTTTTCCAAATTGTGGTCCCTAGAGATTAACTAAGTATAGAACGAGAGTACCAAGTATTTTCTTATGTTATCAAAAGCTTTTTATTTAAACAATAAAAATTACATAATGTCTAGTCTTTAAATTAATTGGTTGGTTTTCAGAATATGAAATTAAGAATAACTGTCAATTGTTGTATAACCCGATATTAGGGTAAGAAAAACAATTGAAATTAGTTTTGAAATAATGTAGGTACAATATGCAGCTTCTGCATCAACTTTAAAGAAATTAGTTTAAAATGTATCTGTATAATAAGGTTCATTTTCATCTACTTTAATAGCAGACGTGCAATAATTTCTAAAATATTAATAATTTATTTAAAGGTGTCTTAAACCCTCGAAGCTATACCCAAATTAAAGAATTAAGTCGGAATTTTTAATGACAGGTGAATATACCGTACCGTAGTAAATTTTAAAGGTTAAATGTAATTGACCAACCTACTAATTTTTTCTACAGAACATAAGTACACTTGATCGAATAGAATATTTTATGCTGATATGCCTTTAAAGTTATCGCGTAAATTGCATTAAAATGATTAGGTTCTTGACCCTATGTTTGTATGCCCTTGCAATTAAATCATTTAATATTGATCCATTTCGGACAATTAAAAAACACTAACATTAATTATATAATATAAAACATTTATTCTTGCTGATTTTCTATGCTATGCTGATTTTCTTTTTTTTATAAACATTGACCAATCGGTTTTGTCGAAGCTATATGATATAGTATTCCGATTTTTAATAAAATATAAAATATATAAATAAAGAATAAAATAATATATAATATTTAATAAAATATAAACTATATGTCATAGTTTACGCGTTTATGTTCCAAAATCAATGAAATAATGTTAGTTTTTATTTATAAACTATACATTTTGCATTTATTAAGGGAGTTGGTTCGTCATTCTAGATATCTCGGAGATAGAACACCTCAAACGTCTCTTTAAGTCCACCATCTAAACAGCTTTAATATTAGAGTCCCTTGATTTCAGACCATGTTAAATACCCAAAAAAAATGACTTGAAAAAAACTACGCCTTCGTATCCACAGATTTCTGTTCTCAGCTTGTTTGACTGCACATTATTAATCATTCACATCATTATAATTATAATTGCCACAATATTCTTGTCACTAGTTTTTCTTTAATGCACGTTTGTCCGTCCATATATGATAGTAAATAATGCTTCTGCTTTATTATTCAGAGTCCATTAATAATGCCATTAAGTTAATTGCTTTTCACGGGGCTTTGAACTGCAGCACGTTCACAGCTCATTACCCGCGATGCAGATCCGGTATTAATTTTTGTATTAACTTCAACCGATTTACTCGAGTTTTCTCAGTAGTTTCGGTAAATTATAATTTTTGCTCTCTGCCCGCACACGTCACTTGGCATTACGGACTCAAAAGATACGTTTTCCCGTGAGGCTTGCGGCGAAATAATATTTTCTTTCGATTAATTCGCAACTTGCATTCGAGATTCATTGGAGCGCGCCCGGAAAAACAATCATAATAAGTACAGACAGCGCCCAGGCGTCCGGCAGGGTATTAGCGAATTTCCGCGGCCCACTTTCGGAACAGAGCATACTCGAGGAATACTCGTAAATGTCGAAGCTCCGGCGGCCCGTGCGAAATTTTCACGCCTTTAACATTTTAATGGCGGCACATCGTTGGAAAAACAAACACTAAGCACTGCGTCGAGGGGCAGCATACCTCTCAGAAATCCGAATTCCATGTAGATCCCACGGTTTTCGGGGCATCAGCGTTTGGCCGCTTCAAAATTCTGAATAAATATGTGGCCGCATTTTGATTATTTCGCTTGTTTCCAGTTCACGCTCTTTTATTACAATAAGTTTGAGTGTTTGGTTTGGCTGTTTACTGATCTCCGATAACCACACGCGTGCACAGTCAGCGACCATCTGTTGGCTTTCGGTGCGCATCCCCTGCTTATATAGGCTTGCCTTTGAACCGAGGCGCTACTACCTTGTGCTGCCTGTGGCACTGTGCGCGTCGCGTATACGCCGCGTGGCACACAAATCGCTACTGACGGCGCCGCATTTCGTTCACAGGCCATGGACCGTCGCCTGCGACTTTGTTTTGGGCCATCAGCTGTGCGAGCTTTCTTATCACTGAAGCTGGGGGTGGAAAAGCTTCGCACATTGGGCCAAGGATTGCCAAAATCGAGGTAAGCTACCCTCCAGTCTACCTTGTCTTTTGAGTCACTGGGAATTGAATTCTAGGTTATCGCAGTCATCGCAGGGGAAGAACTCATACTCATTCCCTGTGACGAAATGAAATTAATCTGGTTATATGGCCATTGTTTGAAGTTATCTGCCGTCTGCCGATAGCGTATCTCTTAAGGGGTCTCCGAACACATAATAAACAGTTAACAATATCTAGAAAATAATCTGAATTGTTTGCAGTCACGCAATCTAAAATTCGTAATACATAATACCACAACTGATTTTATATACACATTTCTTATATTTTCCTAATCAATTAAAACAATATAAAAATTATTGTAAAACTACTGAATATCCAGGAGCTTCTTGGCATCGAGGAGGGCTAACAAATTTGTGGTGTTCTTGAGAACCGCTTCACTGGCATACACTGCGTTTTGATACCGAATGCCCTCTGGGGTGTCCTTGTAAAGACTTGAGAAGTCAGACGTTTCCTCACTGCCATTGTAAGTCATGACTGGCTTGAAGAGATTCGCCAGAAGACCTTTAAACGAAAACGAGTTTACTATAAATGAATCTGTTAAAAAGCAATTGTCTTACTCTTAAAGCGACGGCGTTCGAACTGAACCTGGAACTCCTGAAGGCTGGGGAATAATCCCTTATAGGATAACTTCTCCACATTAAGTTTAAGAGCATTATAATAATGCAGAATGAGCTCGGACTCCCGATCCTTGAACTCCTCCCTCAGCGAAGTGGTGAGGAAGTAATGCAAGTCGTTGGCCGGCGAAGTGCAATTGCTAAATTGAAAGTCAATGGCGACGACTGACCGGGGTGACCCATCCGTATCGTACTGGAACATGATGTTGGTGGTCCAACAATCGCCATGGATCAGCGTCTTTAATTCATTTTCAGCCACGTCGTACACGCGAGCCCCATACTCCATGATGTGGCTGCTTAATTTCCCCAGCTTGTCGCCGTATGTCTTCTTCAAGTTCGGCTGGCCATCAATGAACCTCAGAAGAGACCGAAACAAACCGGTGTAGACCTCCGTATAGGCCTTTTTGTCACGGGAGAAGAAATGGGTGTAGAAGCACTTCGTAAAGAGTTCGGGATGGCGCTGCAGCAGAATAAGGCCTGCGGCATGGAACTTGGCCAACATTTCCAGAGTCAGCTTAGTGTGAGGCAGATCGAGCAGCTTGACCCGATCCGCGTTGACAAACTTATAGGGTGCCAGGTCTTCCAATATCATTGTGCTGTGCTCCCGATCAACGGCAATGGCATCGGCAGTTAATTTTCCATTCAATCCAGCTTCCTGCAGCAGTTCCCGCATCTTGGGCAGCATGAACTCGTACATATCCATCTCTCGGGTGTACAGGTCGTACTCAAAGAAAACTTCGGCCTGCGGCACGTCCTCGGGAAGAGCCTGCTTGACTATGTAGGATTTCTCCTGAACCGATCCATCGCCCAGTTGATAGTTTACATAGATGCGGGTCATGATGCCGACAAAGTTCTCTCCCTTGCCAGTCGCTGCCTTGGAGGAGACCTTGATGACCTTTAGGCGATCGTCCTTGTAGTGTGCCCTCAGCCGGGGCTGCAGGTAATCCTCGGTTAGCCAGGTGGGTAGCATTGTTGACGCTTTGGGGTGTCCTAAGGTTCTGACGTCTTCGGTCCGGAGCTCACGTTTATATTATGACGAAACGGTGATCTTATCGGACAAACTTTTAGTGCTGCCGCGATAAGCTTTGTAATGGCAATTAGTAGTCTATCTCGGTTCTTGACTGAATTCGCTTTATACAAGGTCATTGTGAGATTGCAAATCGTGAACGTTATATATAGTGCCCCGTCACTCTCCTTAGGTACCGCTTGAGAGTCGTCTAGTCATTGCCGTTAGATACATTTTATATTTTCAATGAATTTGTTTGTCCACGAATAAAAGTACTTAGACAGAGATATGAACTGTAAAATTGATAAGAACTAATCAGAAACCTAATCAAATTGACAAAAAAAACACTAAAGAAAACTAATTTAACAAGTGCTATATAATGATCCGAAGCAAATAATATAACTCAAACAAAATCGTTAACAGTGGCAAGAAAATTCGTTGCAAATATATAAAGTGAAAATAAAATAAATTAATAAAAACTAACTATTAATAACGAAGTCAACCCCTAAAATAATAAATAATAGTATGTAGTAGTTATGCATTAAAATCGCATTTATTAATCAAACAGTCTTGTTTTAATGGGCATCTAAAAATCCCTTTGCATCGAGGATGGGTAATATGATTTCGATTCTTTTCTGCATTTCCTCGCTTTCATACATAGAGTCCTGGAACTTCACGCCCTCCGGGGTATCCTGGTAGAGATTTACGAACTCCGGATCCTCACAGCCCTCATACACCATGATCGGTTGAAATACGTTTGCGATAACAACACCTGAGGAAGAGAAAACCATTTAGAAAACCCGAATGAATGTGCAGAATTTCCCACTTACAGAGGAAGCGACGTCTCTCAAACTGGAGCTGATATTCAAATAGGCTGGGTAAGGCGCCCTTAAAATCTAGGGCTTCCAAGGTCCGCTTCAAGGCGTAATAATGATACTGAACAAGTTCCGTTTCCCGCTCCTTAATATCAGCCTTCAGAGATGTACTGAAGAAGTAATGCAAGTCCACGGCTGGAGATGTCCAAGTGCTGAACTGAAAGTCAATGGGCAGGACAGTGGTGGGGTTACCCTCGTCGTCGTACTGATACATGATGTTGGTTGTCCAGCAATCCCCATGGACCAATGTCTGCAGATCCTTTTCGTCGACATCCACTGACCGGCCCGCATAATCCATCAAATTGGTGACCACGTGCTCAAGCTTGGCGGCGTAGCGACTGCTCAGCTCCGGCTTGGTCTTCACATACCTGATGAAAGCCCGGAACAAGCCGATGAAGACCTCTTCGTAGCCCTTTTTTCCCCTCGAAAAGAAGTGCGAGGCATAGTTTTTCTTTAGAAGCTCTG
Source organism: Drosophila parvula (assembly GCA_018904695.1). Taxonomy (NCBI): domain Eukaryota; kingdom Metazoa; phylum Arthropoda; class Insecta; order Diptera; family Drosophilidae; genus Drosophila; species Drosophila parvula. The sequence continues at coordinate 48,653 of JAEIIG010001211.1, forward strand.
GCTCCCGTTGATTCAGTATTATGGCGGCAGCGTGAAACTTGGCCAGCATGTCCAGTACGAGCTTGGTATGAGCCAGGTCCAGCTGCTTCACCCTATCCGCATTCGTATAGCTCAGCGGAGCCAGATCCTCGAGGATCATGATGGTTCGTGGTCGATCAACGATAATGGCCTCCGCCATCAGCTTGTCGTTGAAGCCAGCCTCCGCCAGGATCTGCGACATCTTGGGCAGCACGACATCGTACATCTCTAGTTCCCTGTTGTACACATCGTATTCCGCAAAAATCTTTGCCTGCGGCGCATCTGACGGTACAGCCTGCTTCAGAATGTACGACTTCTTTTCCACAGATCCTTCTCCCTTTTCAAAGTCCACATAGATGCGAGTCATCACCCCGACAAAATTCTCGCCTTTCTCCGTTGCTGGCTTGGCCCAAAGTTTAAGGACCCGAAGCTGGTCATCCTTGTAGAAGACCTGAAGGGCTTTCTGGATATATTCCTCTGTTAGCCAACTGGGCAGCATGGTGACTGATACTAGGGACTGCGATCTCTGACGAAACTGTGCTCGCAGCATCTGGACAAACGTTTATATTCTCACGAAACCTTTGCCTTGTCATTCTGATATTATATATTATGTCAATGATAAGCTAAATTACTTTATAAGGCTCCAAACACTGTCGGGGTTAACTACCATATTGTCTTATGTAAAACAGCTCACTGTCTACATTCTACGAGTGCTGATTTTATAACCAGAAACGTGGCATGGCTACCAGATATCTCATTTCATCACGTCACCGGTGCATTGCTGAATATATAGTGATATAATAGTGATATGTAGTTGTATATTCCACATAATTTATTCCCAAATAGATCTTGCTGTCGTCGTAGTTTTGTTTTAAGAATGTCTCCTTTTGCGCTGCTTTCTCTCACCGATCAAAGTCCACATGTATGCATTGCCTCCTTATCTGCTAAGCTCAGAAATCCCTGGCTATCGATATACGATATATTTATTGGAGTGTATGTGTTTTGTATAATATATCTGACTAGTGACTAAACAGCACTAAAGTGCAGCCCTTTATTTGGTTTTTTCTGCATGCCATAAATGAGAGCAAACAGATATTTGTCGGGCTAAATCATTAACATGTGTAGCCGGGAGATAGCAGGCAGTCTGCCGCAAAACACTGGGCTTTTGTGGCATTAGGTGGTCATGTAGAGGAGGCCTAAACCCATTGATTATGGGAGTCGTGCGTAGTTGGCCTGGCTCCTTGGGAGTTCCAACCAAATTGTAGCGCAAACAAAGGCATGCCCCTGATAAGGAACTGGATAAACAATGGCCAAAAAGAGCCAGAGCGGTCCGCACCCGTTTGGATTGGGGCAGCTGTGCCAGCGTGGGGAACGGGCTGCAGGGCTGGCTGCTTTCGGCGTAAACAAAATGCAAAAATAACAAATAAATCTACATCGGAAGCCAATGTATTTCGTTCTGTTCGCCATAATAAAAATGTTATTCGTGGAATTCTCTATTTAACTTATGAATCGATAATGCTAAAAATGAAGACGACACTCGGTTCAGAGTTCTGAATAAATAATAGTAGTGTGTCGACGCTACCTTTTTGAAACTAATTAAGCTACAGAAAGTTCAGGAATACAACAAATGGAAATATTGTATAAGTAAACCGCACTGCCAATAAATATTCATTTTTGGGCCACGTTAGTCTATTCTCAATCAAGGCACGCTTCATTGTCTCGTCAACATAGAGAGATGTTTGTCTCGTTTACAGCTTAGAATTATAAAACCAGACGGAAGGGAGGTGGCCACAGAAATTACTAGACTTGGCGGCTATAATTCGTGGTGAAATAAATTATCTCAGATGACTATCACGCCAAGCAAGCAGACAGGTTTTATTCGATTTGTCAGGCAGACATATATTTCTCACTATCTATTTAATAGGCTCGTTGTCAATAACAATTTGTTTGCAAACGTTTTATAGTCACACTTATCTACTTCTCTTTTTCAATTTGGCCGGTAAAGATATTGATTCGAAGGAATTGAAATCCCTTCTCGGAAGGCCAATCCTCCTTGTGTTTAGTAAACAAAAGCAATGCCACTGATAAGACCGCTAGTAAACACGAGAGCCCACCGCCCGCTCACGTTTGTTGCTCTTTTTATTTCGTATTTTTATTTGACCAGCGGTGCTTGTGGGGGAAGTGCTTGTTTGCTTTCGCCATAAACAAATTGTTTTATGCATATACGAGTTATTGTTTGTCTTACTAAAAACCATACGTAGTGTGGAAGGCCGATATGTTAAGTGTGTGACATCATTAATAGGTTTTCTTTAGCACAAGCCAAATATAATGATAATTGCTCTTAATTGGTTGAATTGGCAACATATTTTTGCAATATTTCTTTAAATATTTGTTGTTCAATCAATATGAGAATACAAGTTGATAGGAATCAGATAAAAGAATTTAGTATAAATAGGAAAATCCCTGTTTCTGAATTAAGTTACTCCAAATCGTGTGATGTTTGCACATTATAAGAAAAAAGAATAAATACGCAGCTTTATTAGAATACAAATAAATTACCTAAAATAATTACGACTAAAGCACAATGACGGCAGAGGAAATCAATTGGCTAAGTTCCATTATTGCTGGCACGAGTCCGCTGGGTGCTCCAGAAGCCACTACTGTATCCGCTTGCTTATCGTGTCCAGGTAGTTGTAGCCGTTGTACGCCTTACTCGTGGCCCAGTCCTTGCTGTAGTTGTTGGCCCCCAGCTCGTGAGGAGCACCGGAGCCCGAGCTGTAGGGCGTGTACGAGTTGGAGTAGCTGCTGCTGCCCACGAACTGCGAGTAATCCCCGGGATCCGAGTCGTAGACATGCGAGTGCGTCTGAACCAGGTGCGGGTGGATCTTGCACATGGTCTTGAACTTCAGGTAGTGGATCAGCCAGCCCACGCCGCCCACCAGTAGCACGTTCATGCCCAGCACGGCCAGCAGCATGCTAACCAGCGTCATTTTCAGGTGGGCAATCTTCATTAGGATGACCAAGGGCAGGATGATGAGCCACTTCTTCTTCTTGCGCTTCAGCCGGGCCTCTGATGGGGGTTACATTCGATTTAGTTAGCTCAGGATCAGTGTGTTATTATTTGTGGGACTCACCAGACTCGTCTATGACACGCGCCCCAGCCTCGCTGGACAGTGACACCTGCAGTCCGTGGTTGCGTCCAAAGGTCTCCAGGGCTCTCTTGAGGAACTTTAGCATCAGCGTCAGTTCGCTGTCACCTGCAAAGCGGATAGAGAAACGTCCAAATAAAGTGGCCAGCCAGCGGCTATAATTCTTCGGATGAATTTACAGCCCCCGGGGATCGTAAACATCCGGAATGGGTTATCCGCACAGAGAGAGTGAGAGAGCAAAGAGTGTCTTGGACACTGTCCAGGCGCAGGTGATCAATTAGAGACCATTTCCCCCACCGACAGATTCTGGTCACTGATTGCCATCCCGCTCCTGAGCTGCGGATTTCCCCCGAAACAACTTTCGATTGCAATTGCGATGGCGGGCGACCCCACCTTCAAAGCTCTTGGCGTCGTTGAACACAACCACCTCGTTGGCCGGCTCTCCCAGCTGGACCAATCTCAGCCAGCGGCCCCTTTCGCGTCCGTACTCGTTGGGGAAGAAGCCCAGGCTATTGGTGGCCAGCTTCCAGATGAGCTTGCTGGCCTTGTACTTGATGCAGGACACCAGGCTGCGGGTCTCGAAGCACTGCCTCTGATTGCGGGCAATGTAGGCATCGCTGGATATAGCTCTCGGTGACTCCGATCCCGCTGCCCTGGCCAGGGTCTCCGCCAGAGGCACTGGCGGTAATGTCGGCACTGGTGGGGGCTCCTCCTCGGCCTGGCAGTAGTGGAGCAGCACCAGCAGCAGCAGGGCCACAACAACGCGACACAAGAGCATTTTTTGTTATTTCGAAATTCGGGAGGAGAATCGCGACACGATCCGGTGTACTGCCGCACGGCTGAGTGGACGAGTCACAAATGGCAATCGAGCGGTGCTGGCGACTCCTTTTATCGCGCACTCGCAACCGCAGGCTAACACCGAGCTGGTTTTCAAACTAATGCTCATGTACATGCAGCATGCAGCATGCAGCATGCAACTTGCACCGGAATCTCGATTCCTGCAGCCACTGCCAATGCCAATGCCACCGCCAGTTTCTGGGTCAGAGTCGCTGGGGGGGAGAGGAGACTGGAGACTGCTCAGCTATCAAAGATCTGCGATCCGCGATCAGCGTTCGATCGACAACAAATTGAATCGCATTGTCGTCGGGATTATGAAGCCAATATCGAGCAGCGGGCAACCGCCAATTGACCGCCTTCCCTGCTGCGTGTGACTCCGAACGAAAGCCGGGCGAACGAAAGTGAATCGTGGATGTTGATGTGGATGTGGATGTGGCCTCCGATATGGCCCGGCGCCACTGGCGAACGATGCCAATCAGAATAAGTGCAAATGTGCATTTATGCGAGTTTAAACGGGGCAACGTTTGCAGTATTTGGTCCGCTGCAGCGTGCAATTTGCATATTTGTGCACTGGGAATGACTGAGTAGAGGCACCTCCGCCGCTGCTGTGACCGTCTTAATTACCAAGCCGCAGACGCCAGATGCGAAAGCTGTTGTTGCAAGAGCTGTTGCCACCGTTGCCACTGTTGCCTGCGTTGCATTATTGACCAGTGAAAGTAACAATTGGCGCTGCTTGTCCACTTTTTTGCCAGGCATTCTTGAGCTGCAAGGCGCTCGAGTGACTGACACTGCTCGCATTGCAATTGATTTGCCCGGACAACGGCCAGCGGGCAGCACCCAGCGGCCGTCTCCATTCGCACTTAATGAGAATGAGGTAATCGGATGCCACTGGCCCCCAGAATCCAATTGCTCCTGCTCCGCCACCGGCACTGCAGAGCAGCTGGGTAGAAAGTTTCGGTTTCTTGCGGTAAACATTGTCTTTAGCCAGCCTCAAGAGCATAGAGGAGTGTTTTGTATTTGATCGTCGAACGGCGAACAATAATGACGCTGACCACCCCACTTCCATTGGCCGATTTGATGGCCATATATTAAATCACGAGTCGCACGCAAACGTGCGAGTATTTGGAGGATTTCGGCTCGGATTTTTGCTCCACAGACCGCCTCGAAACGACTTTTACGAGAAATTAGCAGAGGCGGAGAGTGGCTAAGATCGAAACTGAAACCGAAACTGAATTGCCAACGACTTGGCTAGGCAATTAAGTAAATCCAATTTAGGAGGGGGGATACAGCGCAGAGATTTCTGGGCCATTTGGCTGTTGGCGCCGACCACCGGATGATGGTCTGACGATTGTCAAGGAGAATGGCCATCAGCCACCGCCGCCTTCGGACAGCCTCTGGGTAGTAAAGACGCGACAGCGGCCTTGAATCGTTTGATAGTGATAGTGAAATATCCGTTCAGGTGCGCACATCGGCCTATAGCCTGAGAGTTAAGGCTAAGTCTGGTTAATAAATGCAATTTGCATAACAAGGCTTTCACAAACAAGGTTATAGTTTCTTAAAGTTAACAGAGAAGTGACACGGTACAAATGCCAGTGGAGTACGCCTAATATTCCAAATTCATTAGAAGTTAATTAGAGTTAATGTTATTGTTTGTTTATTATCTTATCTCAAATTACTCCCTTATTGTTACTGGATATTTTACATTAGCTGTCATCCTGTTTTGATGGTTAGGCTAGGTTTTATAACATCAAATCAGATTTCTCCTCTAGTTTGTTGTCCTAGCAGCAAGGATAACCACAGTAGCATCCGCCACAGGGTCCACATGCGTAGCACGGACCACAGACATTCGGGCCATAGCAAGGGCCACATCCTCCACATGGGCCACAGCATGGTCCGCAAGGACCACAGCAAGGTCCACAGCAAGGTCCACAGGGTCCGCAACACATGATAAATCCGTAAAGGTTCTAAAAAAAAGAGAAGGTTCGAAAATAATTCACCTATATTTAATAATATTTCACTTACTTTGAGGTAACAAAGAAAATAACTTGAGAGAGACAACAAATTTAGATGTTTTCAGGCCGAGAACACAAACAATAATGCCCAAACAAAAAACTTCATACAGGAAGGTGGTCCTTCGATTGAAACTAATGTCATAGATTGCTATTTTGAATTCAGATAAATCATAAAACTTGATTCTTTACGGAACCTAAGTAAGCTAGTTCGACTTCTTTTTAGCATTCATACTAGGTGGAAAGACAGACGTATTTCATATATTTTGGTTTATATGTATATTACAAACAGAGAGTAAAAAAAGCAGGATATTAGGTTTTAGTTAATTTTAACTATTATTAAGCTTAGTTAAGCTTAGTTTAACAGTGGCCTCTACCTTTTTATGGTATCTTAGCCGTTTTTATGGCACTACATTTTGAAAGTTATATTTTTACATTTCTTATACATAGCCTGTGTCGCCTTCAAATACGAGATATCATATATACAAAAGCTTAATTTTGTTTTAGACTAAATTGTAGACTAATTGTAATGTGTCTAATTTTATTATATTTCGCAATTTTTATTGACTATATATATTGGTCTTAGATATTTTCACAATTACTTACAGATTTTTTTTCTTCAATGAGTAAAGTTTTTACCTTTTTATCCGAGAGGCAAATATAGAGAAAAATTGAGCTTTTTACGTCCGGAAATTTTTGTTTCTCACAGGTAACAACAGATGGAGCCACTGTAATCTCTCTTTTATTATTCCATGATTTGAGTTTGTAGAATATAAGGGCCTCAGAGTAAACACTGATATTTGGCAAACACAATATGTATTCAAGTATAAAATATTAATAAGAACAATTTGTGAATATATTCTTAAAATATATTATAACAATTACTTCCATTAATTTTCTAATAAATATATAAAATCATATATTAATTCTATTTTAGACAAACACCTGTTTTAGATATATTTTGTATGGCGTCATCTGCTGTTAATTTACAGAAAGCTCCGATTCTTACAAAATACTTTTTCCATTCCATGTACATTGTACATTACATCAAGCATGATGCAGAATGTAGAAACCTATGTATGTATACATATCACATATGTATATAAAACCATGTAGAATTTTCAATCACAAAATCCTTCTTTTTATAAGATTTAAGCATTATATCCACTTAATCCTTCTGCAGACAGCATTTAGACTTCCATAAATAAAATGCAAATTGTTTAATATTTTAAAATAAATATTTATTCTTAGCAAACGATATTAACAACTTAGGAATAGGTTTAAAGATCATGACTGACTAAATAAGTACGTTTTTGTTACTTCTGGCGCGTAGCAGACGCATTATCAGAGAGTTCTTGTCCAGTCCATAGATGGAGGTCTGGCCACTGGACTCCGAAAATGACTCATCCGCCGTGTAGTCAGCGTTCTGAGTGGTTGTCGGCAGTTCATCGGCAGCCATCGTTGTTGGCGACTCGCTGCCGGTGGTTTGGCTGTACATCTCCTGGGCCTCGGTCGTCGAGTACGGAGTGGCAGCTGTGCTGCTGCTAGCTAAGTCGGTGGATTCGCTGGTTGGGGAATCGGTGGTCTCTTCTGCCTCCGTGGTGGAGCCTTCGCTAGATGATTCTTCCAAGGGAGATGAATCATCCCAGCTTGTGGGCAACTCAGTGGTCGAAGGTTGGGTAGGGGCTGGGCTGCTGGGCGGTGTGGTGGTGCTGGGTACCGGTGTGGTTGAGCTGGCCTTAGTAACCTCCTTAGTGCTCAGCATGAAGAGTAGTTCGGGCTCAGCATCATCATAGGCATTGGCAGAATTTCCAATATCCAAGTTCAGCAGCTCCGTGGAGGCATGGCTGAGAGCCTTGGGCACATGTGGCTCTTTGGTGGACACTCTCGAGGTCGTGGACTCAATAGGGAGTTCCGTGGAGCTAGGCACTGGAGTGGTTGATGTGGTGCCCACTTTGGTGCTCAGCATGAAGAGCAGTTCGGGCTCAGCATCATCATAGGCATTGGCAGAATTTCCAATATCCAAATTCAGCAGCTCCGTGGAGGCAAGGCTGAGAGCCTTAGGCACATGGGGCTCTTTGGTGGAGACTCTCGAGGTCGTGGACTCAATAGGCAGTTCCGTGGAGCTTGGCACAGGAGTGGTTGATGTGGTGCCCACTTTGGTGCTCAGCATGAAGAACAGTTCGGGCTCAGCATCTTCGTTGACATTGGCGGCATTTGCAATGTCGAAGTTCAGCAGCTCCGTGGAGTCCAGATTTAGAATCTCTGGTACTTTAGGAGGCAGAGGAGAAGCTGTGGTTGTCGTTGTCGTAGTTGTGGATTCGCTGATCGTTGGGACGTTGGTCCAGTGGTACTGTGGGTATTTCACGCTGTGGGCCTTCTTAAAGGACGCAGGATTCTTGCTAAAGATGCCTTTCACACTATCGAGGGTTTTCTGTACGAGCCAGTTGTCGTTGGCAGACCAAGGGGTTTGCACATATACTGGGCCTCTGCTTCCACTTGACCCGCTGAAATCATTATTAAAGCCCGCTGTTGCCACATCTATTTTGCGTATCTTGCGGTTATTAGCTTCCAGGGATGGCGGATGTGTGGTCTCAAAGGCTCTCTTCGCCAGCTGACGCGTCGTGTACGAGTTGGGAGCGTTGGTTGTGCGCCTATTAACAGGTTTCCTAGTGTCCACCAGCGGTGCTGCCGTCGTTGTCATCCTTTGAATGCCATAAAGAACGCGTGGAACTAGCGGTGATGTGCGACTCTTGTAGACGGACACTCTCTTGGTTGCCACACCACCCTGTTTTGGGCACTCACCCTTATGAGAAAACTTCCAGGCTGCCAAGAGATTTACATTAACCTCTCTATTGCAATTCAATGAGAGCAGTAGCAACTTACCACTGGCGGGATCCTTGCAGCGTGCCCTCTCCAGGAAGCACTCGTTAATGATCGTGTTGTAGACGCCATTGCGAGTGGCACAAATGGGTTGATAGACCGAAGGACAGGGCTTGTCACAGCGCCGACAAGCTCCTTCGTGAGATATGGTCCAAGCTACGGATTGAGATAATCATAAAACAATTCAATGTAGTTCTTTAAACTGTCTAAGATCAAAAATCCTTGATAAACCCACCATTTCCAACTCGCTGGCTGTACTCCATCAGGTCGCAGACACTGGAAAAAGTGCGGCTTTCGGTCTTGAAGCTACCGCATACGGGTTTGGTTCCGAAGACACAGGTCTTGCTTGTTCCGTTCATCTTTGACTTCTTCTTTGGAGAAGCAACCACATATGGCTTGCGGGCGGGGAGGGAAAAGCTCTTCTCCAGGGCGCCCGTGTTGCTAATGAACTCCGTGTGGAAGGTGGAGGGTGCGTAGATTTCCACGGCATCCTCGGGTATCTGGAAGTCTTCCGCCTGAGTGGTCTTCTCATGACTTCTCTTCGTGCGCTCTGCATCCAGCTTGGGCTTGGCCTTCGGCTTGAACTTGCGGCTGTGTTTCATCTTGGTGCTGTCCTCGCCACAAAGCCCCTCGGAAACGATGCGCCAGTCTGTAGACAGGAAATAAGTTATGAAATTGAGCTAAATTCAATCTTATTTCATGGGGAAATTAAACTCCTAGTTATTCCATATTTGTTACTCACTTCTCTGGGTCTGGATGTTCTCTGCATTCACCAGGCACTCGTTGGAGAAGGTGGACTTCACACCCGCATACATGGCACACACTGGACGGTAGACCTTCGTGCAGGGAATGGGCTTAGGTAGAGGCTGTGCCTCAGGCTTGGATTGAGGGAACTTCTGGTTAACCAGAGGTACTGTGTTGAGTCTGGGACACACTCCCCAGTGCTGGAGTAACCACTCCGATCCGGAGAGACACGAGGCTCGCACTATTTCACAGCGATTTTTGAAGGTCCTGCGTTCACCTGTCCGCGAGCTGATCCCGCACACGGGCTGGTATCTAGAAGTGCACTCGAAATCGCAGCTGGGAAGGCAGAAGCGGAGGGGAACGTCATCTAAGAACAATTAAAAGCAAAGAAATTATAAATCATAAGCTCTTTTGTTTAAATAAATTATTTAAAACTGAATAGTTAGAAATATGAACTGTTTTCTTTGCCAAATTCACTTACAAGCCCAATCGCTAGGCAATTTAGAAATCTATCATCGCTTTAGTATCATTAAAGAGCTATATTTAAGTAATGGAATACTCACAGAGAGGCCCATCCATGAAGCTGCTCCGCTGAGCCTTCCTCAGGTCACACTCGTTGCCAAACAGGAAATGCATTCCACTTTGCCGACTTTGGGCGCAAACGGGCACATCGTCGTCGGAGCAGGGCACACCGGCAGCGGCGGCCAAGAGCAGGTGGGAAAGTAATCCAATGCAGAGAAGCATCATTTGTCGTTCGGTCATGTTCTTGCTGTTCTGAGACACCGAAACTTAATGCAATTCGAGCTGCGACCGGGCCTTTTATATGGTACTTGAGATGGACGGCACGCGTCGAAGTCTGATGCACTCACTCATGATGATGGTGTTATCGGAGCCCAAATTCTGCAGACATCACATTGCGCGATAAACACGCCTGACATCAGCATTCTCTGAAATTTGTCACCATCCGATAGATGCATCGATTGTCCGAACCGCTCTATTGAGGCTGCGATCCATAGAAGAGTTTCTGGCTGGCGACCGCAGCGGCGGCTACGTGATATTCGGCCGATTTTTGGTGGGGCCCACCCGATAAGCATAGATTGTGCAGCCCCACAATTTGGCGAAGACTTCATAGTTAGTATCTTTTCCGCTGCGCTCTAAGCTGATTATATTAGGGGATATCTAGCCCTGCAGAAAATATAAACACAAAGCAGTGAGCAGAGAGAGAGAAAGCGCTTCGGAAATTCTTCTTTCTGGCAATGCCAGCTCATTTTTGCCACCGAATGAATGGATTAAATTGGTTTTTGCTATCTTTGCAGGAAATTATGAAAAGCTGTTGATGTCGCCACTCATTCAAGAAAGAAATTCGGAAAATTCTCACGCACGCTTCAGATTATATCTAGCAATTATTCACCTGAAGATTATTCATCGAGTTGTGATTATCTTAAGTGTCTTTTATCTTGGTCTTGGTTATGTTCCAGCAAGATGCTGTTGGATGTTCATGTTATGAGCTTGTAAATTGGTAATTGGGCAGCCTACATTACGATATTTGGGAAGGTCAGGACTGATAATAAATATTATCTAGTTTTATGTTAAGTAAGAACTTAAAAAAACCAAAAAAATAATATTCCAAAATATTAAATCATATAAAATGCCTTGAGAAATCTTTTTGTTAAATGTAAACGTTGGTTTTATTCTCTACTTATCTATTTATACATTTTTTTCAAACATATTTAATTGCACATAATCACCTGAAACGAAAATAGAGCACCATTTGTGGAATATAAAGCCTTGACTTTCAAGTTATTCATCACGAATAATAACAAAGACGTTAATTGGCGTTTTTAAAGACCCATCCGTGGTGGCAAAAGGTACGAGTATTAGCCAATAACCGCTAACCACAGATGCATGTGGGTCAAGTTTTCTGCAGATCTGCGACCCATCACCCGAATGTTATTTAATAATAGCTGGTGGCATCCAGTAGGCGCTGCTGGAGTCGCCGCTAATTTGTGTTCTTACGGTTCTCGGCTGCGCATAATCTGGCCAAGAGATCGGGCTTATTTACCAGTTGGCAATATCGCGTCACAGTCACGCGCAGGCGTCATGCCAACTTTGGCAGCTGCTGCTCTTCGCGGCTCAGCGCGGTGTAGGCCAATTGCTAATTCTAACGTCTCCTCCGGCTAATGACAAAGAATTTAAGCGGAACACCAGGAGAAAAATCCGTGGTAGATGTCAAAATATTTCATTAGCTTTATTAACTAAACCTAAGGGTATGTTATGTTAATATAATTAGGCACACATTCCAAATATTATTATTATCTGCCCATCTAGATTTTATTTACAAAATGTCGCTTACTGTTGAATTTTTAAATTAATGTTTATTTATTGTTTTTATATTCCCTTTTTGTTTACTTTTTCTGAGTGCAGGAACGGGTGCTAAATTACAAAATCTAATAACGCGCAGCGAAGGTGCAATCTCCCCGAAAGAAAGCCGCAGAGTTGCCGCGAAGCTGAATCAGCAGAGTCGCTGAATGTGGCCCAGAGAGTCAATTGGAGCCGCCGAGAGTCAGCAAGCGGAGAGCGGAGTGATCGCTGTGCTGCTTGGAGTTGTGGCCAGAAAAAGTTGGGCCAGTCTAACGACGAGAGCTGAAGCATAAAGACATGCGACGTCTCGGGAGCAACGGCCGTCAGAGTCATTGAACGCTTGCATTTTCCTGGCCCAAACGCAGATCATCACACGTCGAGACAGTGTCCGTCCACTATCGGTCTTCACTTAAATAATTAACAAGAGCTTGAGCTAAATAGTGATTAAATCAGTAAGTATGGTGCTGGCCACGCCCCCCGTCGGCAAGGGAGGAAGCTTCATGGAGCAGTATCAGCAGTACTCCGCCCACTGCGAGGCCGCGGACAGTGGCAATGGCAGCGACCTCGAGAGCAACGGCATCCCGGCCAAGCCGGACGACAGCGAGGAGAGCGGTCCCTCCTCCCTGGGCAGCGACTCCATGCATGGCAGCAGCACGGAATATGTCCGCCAGTCCGCCTCCCAGCCCAGCGGTCAGCGGCAGCGCCAGCAGAAGTCGCTGAGGGCTCTGGGCGCCCTGCTCCCCGACAGCCTGCTGCGCGACATTCGGGATCGACGCGGCGGCACCGAGTTCGTGGTGCAGTTCTCCAGCAAGCCCGAGGAGAAGAAGATCCAGGCCAAGGCCCCGGAGCAGGCGAGCAGCCCGTTCAGGCTGACGCGCGAATCGCTGAGCGAGGAGAAGATCGAGGAGCTGCGGGCGGCCGTGGAGCGAGCCAACTTTGTGCAAACCGGTGAGGAGACCCTGGACAGCATCGAGGCTGCCCCACAGTCGCTGCCAGCGAGCAGCAGCCACATCAACTACAAGTATGCGGACGACCAATACTACAGCTTTCACATCAACGAGCACGAGAACTTCCCCAGCTACCCGGGCGACGAAGCGGACCATTCCCGGGCACCTGGAGCGGGTGTGGAGGCGCAAAGCGGGATCCTAACGGAGCAGCAAGATCTCTTCGCCGGCTATCGGGATGTGAGATGCGGGGCCGGTTCAACGCAGTCCACCATCAGATCGGCCAAGGGAACGGTGCGGGGCGTCAAGAACCGTGTGCGCAATGGAATAGCCACGTTCTTGCAGCTCCACCAGCAGCCCAATGCCAAGGTGAGTTGATGGATCGGGTTTTGAGATGGGGATGGCAAAGAGATTTAAGAATACAGTTGAGGTCAGGCCAGGGCAGAACCAATTACCGGGCTTAATAATGGATTTACTTACGAGCGGATCTTGCAGTGCACTCTTATGTATCATCGAAGTCATTTTCTAAGACCTGAAAGGTACATAGTATGGAAACTTTAATACTTTTCCAGCTCTAGTACATACATATGATATGTTTAATACATTTGCAAGGGTGTTGTTCTGGAACTAGTAATATTTAAGAGGTAATCATAAACCTATCATCATATTCAGTTGCATTTAGAATAATTTAATGATAGCTTCAGCAACATTTCAATAATGTACTTAGAGTTTGTTTTTAAAAAACAAATTGTATTTATTCAAATATTTCTTTGATAATTTTATCCCCTTGAAAAGTATTTTTTTTAATAATTAAATTTGATATGGACTATATAGAGATTAATTGCCAGAAAAATGCAATGTTTAATGTAGAGTTTTGAAGTCATATTGACTTAAAACTGTCTCAGTAAAAACATCTTCGCTACAGTTTCGACTGTGCCGCTGTAAATATGAATTCCGATATGAATATTCAGTTATTGATGGGTTACTCGGTTCCCACGCCGCATGGGCGTTGAGTCACCTGCTTTTTGGCCGCCCAAATTATGCAATTCGCTCGGAGCGAGCACCTTGCCAATTGTCTGGGAGAAAGTGCTGGTCTTTCAATATCTGTCGTACTCCGTACTCCGTATTTTGTATTTCGTATTTCGTATTTCGTATTTCGTATCTCGTATCTTGTATTTGGTATTGGAGGCCGGCGCAGTTGGCCCGTAATCTAATGAATACAAGTAAGCTGCGCTTTCAGCGTTTTCGCGCTGTTTCTCGACTTCTTCAATTATAATGGAAACCGTTAAGTGGCTTATTTTGTCTCCGCCGATGTCGCTTTGTATGCGCTTAGCGCTCGTTTACAACTTGGCCAGATAGCTCAGCCGCCAGACTAGATATCTTGGCCGAATTCGGCTTTGTTTTCCGCTTTTCGTTCCCAGAGATTGGTGGTGGTGGCTTGGTGCGCCGGATTGACGCGACTAATCGCAGTTAATGTCGGGCAGTTGGGGCAGCTGGAAAACAAATAAAAGAACAGCTAATTCAGCTAATTCCGTGTTGAATTGTCATCGTAAATGCGCTCTTGGACATAGTTTCTTTTTTTCCGAGGCGTGTTCTCGGAACTAGTTTTGCATAAAGCGATCTGTGGTTGTGAAGTTAATTAATTCACTTGATAAATCAATATCTCCCCATTGATTTATGATGATTGCCATGGGGAGCTTTCTAGATTTTGATATAAAGTCTCTGGAATACAATACAAGGCAATCGGTAGATTTATAATGATATCTTTCAAACGATTTGACAACTGTCTCATTCCGGGAATGTACCAACTGTTAATTTATACTTTCATCGCGGATTCAGCAATTAATCTTTGAAGTCTTAGATTGCAATTTAAGAAATCAACAATCGTTCATTTGTTTGCTTTGCCTTCATTATGTTTCCCTTTCCCATATGTGATACTACTATTGATGCTTTCTACTATTGTGATTGGGTAAATTATCTTCAAACACTTCATGCAAACTCTTCGAAATTCGCATCTTAATATCGGAAATTATCCGGATTGCTGCCATTTGGAATTCCCCAACGCAAATGACAGCTCGCTCATATTAGGGTTGGGAAATAGTTGTGATCGATTTCGGGTCTGTCCACATTGAACACCGTTTAGGATTGGAAACCTGTCCCCCGCCTTGATGGATTAACGCCCCAACATTTTTCCGCCCATTAGTTAGCAGTTTTCCCCCGTTTTACCTCTATCAGGCGTGACCGGAGCGGGAATAGAAATCTTTTCTGGTCCATAAATATGTACATTTCTGGCTGGGTATTGTTTTTTTATGCTTTTTAATTTTTATTAGCTGCCCCGCTCCCATTTCGCTGGCACTCAGAAATTTCCCTTTGCCTAATTTAATGAGCAGATTTCAGATCACTTTAATTGTTTCGCTTGGCTCGAAGACTGGCTCCGACTGCTCTGACTGGCGTCGAGCTTTAGCTTTTGCTTTTGCATTTCACTTTCCGAGCCATGGAGCCGAACTTGATGAATTGATGGAATGATAGCAGACCAGGAACACAACAGAGAGCGGATCAGCATAACTTAAGTGGATGCTAACTGAATAGAAATGCTTTATGGCCTTATAGCGGCTCGCATGCAAATTAGGGGTACGGGCAACTCTGGCCACAATGAGGAAAGTGAGATGCTGTTAATTATGGTGCAGCCCCAGTATGCACAGCAATAAAAATCGAAAGTGAAAAGGCGGTCCGGTCTGGCTTTGTTTTGGGCCTTTTTCCCGGCCCTTTTGAGCTTGGCCTGGCAATGCTTGGCGCATTGCTGGGAGCCATAATTAGAGCGTTCACCACCGAATCTTCGATGGCCAGCCAACAAATTGGAGGTGCTGAAAACACACAACTCACTTTGTCACCTTCGAGAAGCCTCAGCCTCAGCTTTAGCCACAGCTGCGGTGCGGTACGGAGCGGCGCTGTGCTTTGCGGCATTAGCCTCCATCTCGATGTGGCTGTTGCCCAACTCTTCGATTGCCAATCACTCCACCGCTGGCTCTTGGCCATACAAGTGACCTGCTTTCTCTTTTGTCCGCTTATTGGTAGCATTTGCTGCTGCGACTGTTGCTGCTGCTGTGAGTGCTGTTGCTGCTGCTGCTACGACTGCGGCTGCTTCTGCTACCAGGTTGCACCTCTGCCGATTTGACAAGACAAAGGTCAAGCGTGCAAATCACGTGTGGCAATTGTTAATTGCCGGTGTGCTCGGCTTTTTGGCAATGCTAATCGCCAGCCGCCGTTGACATTGAACCACTGACAGATGATTTGCCACTCGCCTGGCCCGGGCTTTTCTTTTCGCTAAAGGCAATCGGTGGAGTTGAATTGGAAAAACAGCTCGGCAACGGCAACGGCAACGTTCACTTAGTGCTGTCTTGAAGCCGAGAGCTGACTTTCCATTTGACCGCAGCCCGTTTGTTGTTTGTTTGCTTTGCCAGCCAGCCAGCTTGTTTATTGTCGCTTTGGTTCGTGCTGCATGGCTTTGAACTTTTTCTACAGTTTCAGCTTGTGTCGTGAAATATTTCTCTCGCTTTTGTCTATATCATTTAACGTTGACAACGGCACATGCAGCTGCATCTCTCCCGGAATGCCTGATGCTGCCCCGTTTCGTCTGCATTTTCCACTTCCCATACCCCAATGGGTATGCCCCTCGCGGGCATACCCAGCTTATTAATTTTCTGTCTTTCCAACGCAATGCAAATTCTCGTCGCACCGGTTTTAAGATTCTAACATCTCGTAAAGTATCTATAAGGTTGTATTTCTTGAAATATTCCATTTTCATCGAAAATCACTAAGAAAATCTTTACGAACTCGACAGTATAAAAATCTCTTGAAACTTTCTTGATGGTAATGTCTTTGTTTACAATATTTTAACTACATATTTATATACATAAGTGCCAAAAGTAGTAGTTATATATATACCTTATTTCAGTATTCTTACCTTATGTATTTTAATAGAATTTTATAAGCCTATAACCTTCATAGGATCATAGTTACATCAGTTATTATTTAACAGTCTTTTTCTGTGATATTTATTTATACATATTCTGCACACATTGTCCGATTTGTTTGTTGTTTTAAATACTTAGACTTCAGAGTTTTCTAAAGGTAGATAGACAGATCTATTATTATTTATTCTAATAGATATGAAATTGTGGCTAGTTTTTTAACTATTTAAACACCATCATTATTCATGCTTGTAGATTATCCTACCTATAAACTATCAATCCTGTTAATACCCAATTTTTGTCTCTCTGTAGTAAGTGCATCTCCACGGTTCATTGATACCTGTGGTGTGTGTGGGCATCATCGGGTGGGGGGATTGGTATTGGTATCGGGATCGGGATTGGGATCGCGATCCGATCCGAACGTAGAGACTCGCGTCAGCTTGGCTTGGTTCATTAGCCAAAGCAGACGCCACCAAAGTTGGCCAACTAACGGAAATGTTAATTGTCAAACGAAACAGGTTCGGGCTTACAAAATAAGACATCATAAATTGTCGGGAAAACATTCCAGGTTCCATTGTGCTGCCCGTTGTCGCTCGCTCTCTCCTCCGCTGTCTCTGTGTCTGTCTCTGGCTGCTTGCGTCGTCGATTGCCTAGCAGTTTTCCTATTATTGCTTAATTGTATTGATTAATAGGATTTTGAGTGACATGCAGAGTTGGCCGGTTACGTGACTGCGAGCTAATGAACCCGCAGCTCTGGCAGCAACGAGTGGCTGAGGTTTTCCACCAAACCAGAGGCAGATCGAGTCGAGGTTTCCAACCAGTTTTCGGCACCCGAATCCCAATTTCACTTGTGGCTTTTACGCTGAGACCTGATTCTAGCTCAAGTGCTTTCAATGCCAAATTTAGAGCTGCACACGGAGAAAATATGATTTGGAAATCTTGGGACTTTCGAGAGGAATATCTTGAGATAACTAAGATCATTGCAATGCAACATCCAAAAGTTTATTTAAGTAGAAACCCCTACGATTTCTTTAGACCATTAACGAAGGCAGTCTAAATAAAACCTGATATATGTATAAATAAATAAATTCGCATGCATCGATCTTTGGTATTATAAAGCGCATAAAGGTCTATGAGTTAGTGGTTTGACAGCTGAAATCTCGATCGATTCCGCGATACGCCTGTCCAGTGGCTTCCGCATCGCCTTTGTCTGCGCTGGCCTTCATCCTCAGCTGGCGGAGACCCAATTTGGCATTGCCATTCTTGCCTGACCATGACTAACTCCAAAATCCGCGCTCTGTGGCGAATGCTGCGCCGATTTTCTGTTTCCAGTTTTCGGTGGCCTGCTTTCCGCCGCCAAACCAGAACTCCAACTAATCTCTGCTCTTCTCCCCATCCAATCCGCAGAACTTCAAGGAAAAAGACCTGGGCAAGGTGGTGCTGTACACCACCAGCATGGGCATCATCCGGGACACGTACACGAAGTGCGCCAATGTCAAGCAGATCCTGCGCACCTTGCTGGTCAAGTTCGAGGAGCGGGACGTCTTCATGAGCGTGGAATACCAGGCGGAGATGCGCCAACGGATGCAGGCGGGTCAGGTGCGAGTCCCGCAGCTCTATGTGGAGGGCCAGCACATCGGTGATGCTGAGACCGTGGAGCGTCTGAACGAGTCCGGCGAGCTGCGGCAGCTGCTCAAGCCCTACAAGTCCATGGCCAGCACCTTCACCTGCCAGACCTGCGGCGGCTACCGCCTGCTGCCCTGCCCCTCCTGCAACGGCTCCAAGAAGTCCGTGCACCGCAACCACTTCACCGCCGAGTTCGTGGCGCTCAAGTGCATGAACTGCGACGAGGTGGGCCTGGTCAAGTGCCACAACTGCTGAGCCGCCAGCTGGAAGCTGCCAATTGTGTCTGCATTTCGATTCCGCCGTAGATCGTCGTAGTTGTAAGCCCAGTTAATATTAGTCACACCAACTAACAATCGGATTATCCTAGGACTAAGTAGTAAATAGCAAAACTGTACGTGGTCTCTGCCTTTCTTACTGGAGGATGGGAATATGGGGTTATTATTTCAAGAAGTGGCAGATATTTGTAATCGCCTCGGGTCTTTGCTTGTATTAAATTTTATTTTGAGCTACAGAGAACGCAGTTGTAAGTCCCTGTAATTGTAAGCCCACTTAATATAAGTATATACATAAAACTTAATAGAGTTATTGTAGGCCTAAGTAGTAAATAGTTAATAAAAACATACCCCTGTGTTTTCATTTGGATGGGTGTACAATATTCCTAACAGATACTGCAATATATAAATATATCGATCAAACCATTAGTTATTTCATAAGCATGTCTTAGAGGAAGCTCCTTAGTCCTAGGTAATCTCAAAGACAAGTTATAATAGCAATAAATACTAGCATTAGTCATAAATTTTCTTAGTGGAATAAATATTGGCCGAATGATGATACATTCCGCCAGCAGCAAGCCAATATTTGCCAAAATAAATAGCCGAGAGATCAAATCATATATTTTGGATGCAATTAAGCCAGTTTAGCGCTTTAATTTTTCATTAATTTGGAATGTAACCGCAAAGTATGCAAAGCTTAAAACCGATTTAGCGTTCAATTAAATGTTGCCCGCCCCTCGAATGCTTAGCGGGGCTTAAAATTAATTTAGATATTTGTTGATGGCGCTGCATACTTTTCGGCTTTGTGCGCTTTAAGGGGCTTCCTGGGGTTAACACACATTACTCGGTTATGATCAACCTTTTATTACAACTTTGCCCGGACCATTGCTCTCCGGTTTTCTGGTGTCTGGAGTCTGGAGCAGTGACTTACCGACCCAAAACTAAAGCAAAGGAGCTGGCCAAAACTATGCCACCGCAAAGCTGGCCAAGACAAAGAGTATATATTTCAGGAAATAGTTAAATGTTATGGAGGGGCAAGGGCATTCATGCCCACAAACGCAGTACTTGTACATATTCCCGACTGCGTGCGAGTGTGAGCGAGCAATGATTGCTTTCCACCCGGACTCCTTGCCCACTTCTGGGATCCAGCCCGACTCATGCATCTATTCTCCCGGATCTGCACTGCAAGAATTACCCCTAAAATCTTAAACTACGCTAAATAATAGAGGAACTTTAAACCATTATACGAGTCTTGTATTTTGTGTTGAAATTAAATATGTTACCACATGAAAAGCCTCGTGATTTGTCCCGAATTTCTTAGCTTTTATGAAACTACATTAAACTAGTGAGGAATTCCACTAGTTCCCTTACAAAACTCCATATTTCTTTGACTTTCAGGCTTGCGTTTTCTCTCAGTGTTCGACTGGCTCGGGGCAATTATGTAAACCGGCTTTTCTCTCTTTGCACCACACCGACCATGCAATTTTCTCGCGCCATTTAATTTTTGTCGGCCTGCTCCTGTCGAGCAGGGAAAGCGGCAAGGAGCGGCTGCTCTCTTGCCTTTCTGCCAGTTAGCCAGCCATTCGGCGCTGCCATTTGCTTTTGGTGTCTTTGTTAGTTATTGTTATGGCCCTTTTTAATGTTATTTTCCACTTGGCTCACACTTTTGTTAACATGCCGCCCCCGAACGCACACAGCCAGCAATACACTGACCAACCAACGAACTGACCGAAGGAAACCCTTTTCCTTTGGGGTGGGGGGAGAGTGGCGTGGTGGGCTGGCTGTTGTGTTTCCGCCGCCCGATGACCCCCAGATCGTTAAATTCACAGGCGGCTACATTGTAATTACCGAGCGGGGCCGGGCCATTGAAACACCAAACCACCAAGCGACCCGTCGAGCTCCTGGCCCAAATCCTCGGCCAAGGCGGCTTGATTTATGGGCCAACGGCGTCGTCGTCATACGCAATTTTTCATAAACAATTTGGCACAGTAACATACCAATATTCAGGGATTGGAGTCGGGCCTGGCTGGGGACCCCGAAAATATTAAAATATATATACATATACATTTATATATATATATATTGTAAATACCGGTAATGCTGACAAACGGGAGCGACGCCATGTGAGTGCCAACTGGTGGCCCAAAAGCAGCGGGTTGGCATACGATCTGCAGGACTCTGCTCCGGAGTCAGGATCCGGTGTGCCGCAGAGTGGCAGCTGGTCGCTTCGGCAGTTAAGCTGAAGTCAGAGCCGAATAAGACACTCAAAAAAATGTAATAAGCTCGAAGTCACCAAAATTTGAGAGCTCGAAAAGGGGGCAGGGCTTTAGATATCATAAAAAAATACACAACAATTTAAGATAATTCAAACACCAAGGAAAGAACTTCAGATTGGTTTTAAGAAGATATGTAATTTGTTGTAAGAAAGGTATTTTATGGTATTTTAAACACAATATAATTAATATTTATATTCTTTCTGGTTCCTTCTGTTTCTTTTTTAGAATAATAATAAGAAACCCACATATGTAAAATGTTTTAAAGACTTAATTTATATTAGGTCATACTTTTTAAAACCTTTTAATTTGATTTTAAGCTTATTCAAATGTTTATTATATATTTGAGATATTTTCTGATATATTTCTGCTCCTTAAATTGAGTTATTCCTTAATTTTTTTCAAGTGCATGTAAAGCACCTACCACAAACGGCACCCGCTCCTGTCTGCCGCCGCCTTTGTTAAACTTTATCCGCGGTAATTAGTTTATGCGCGCAATTTCATGTGCAATTTGGTCATTAAATATGTTTTGTGCCTGGCCCAAGCGAGGGCGTCCCGCATTATTATTTTGCCATATTTTTTGCCATATTCCGCGCTGGCTGTGGCCCAGAAATACGAGTATCTAAAAGCGATACAGTGCGGCGGGCGCAGGTGCTGCGGAGCTCTGGCTCACTATAAATTAGTGTGTCAGGCGGACGGCGGCATCGCTCCCAATTGGCGACAAATAAAATTAGCCACACATTATGTTTTTGGCAAAAACTTTCAAATTGTTTTGGCCACCGCTCCCGCAGCTCATTATAGTCTTGTTCCGGCTGCGCTCCGTCTCCGCTCCGGCTCCGTTGTTCTATATTCCGTCTGCTCTTTTCCGCTCTGCTCTGTTCGAATCGGGATGGCAACAAATCACGGGCAGCTACTCAACGGATTATTAAGTGAAAATTATGGCACTCCAAAGGCTCATAAAGCATTTACAATGCCTCGACCGAGGCGACCAGCAACGGTTAGTTACATTTTTTATTGTCACTGGGCTCGGGTGTCGGGTGTCGGGAGTCGGGACTCCGGTTTGTCGGATGTTTGCCGTAACCCATTTGCCGTCTGTCTGCCATAAAACTAGCATAGCTCACATTACGGTCCAGTCTAAGTCTTAGTCCTTGGATCCCAGATACAGATTTGGGCCCTGAAAAAAGGGGCAACTCCGCGCCCCGTTCTGAGACTGTGCATAAGTTTTAATCTGCCTTCGTTACAATCAGCTGGTTTCTGCAGTTGCTGGCAGTAAAAAAGTACATAATAAGGGTATTCGGCAGAGCGAAGATGGCATACACTTACTAAAATATAGGAAAATTGCAATTAAACAAATTTTTTAGTAAGATCTAGAAATTATTAATCAATTGTAAACACCTAAGGGTGGCTTAACGTAAACAAAAGCTTATTATATTTCGTTTGCGATTGAATAAATATTAATTAAAAATATAAGACACAAAACGCCATTCTTTACATTTAAGAAGAAGTATGTTTACATTTTTCAAGAGGCTTTCTAAAGATATTAACTAGTAAATAACTTTAAAAAATAATTATACGAAATGAGCAAAGAACGATATAATGATTGCTAGAGCCTCAGAGATCTGATTTCAAAATTTTCATAATTTTAAGAACTATTAATTAACTATTCCATTCACCACAAAGGGAATATTTAGTTCCAATAGTTTCCCTCAAAAATAAAAAGGAAAGTGCATAACAATTTGGGAGTGGTGCGCACTTGCAGCAGTAAATAAAATAAAAAAGGCAAAGTGTGGCCAAGAGATAGCAAAAGTAAGCAGAGAATTGATTAAAATTTATGCTCCCTACTCACACACACTCCCGCACATCCTGGGGCAGGCAGCACATGTGCTGCTCCATAAAGATATATCTCGCAGACAGCCATCCGCTCTTATCGAAATCTCCGAACTGCGTTGCCTTGAACAACATTTTGATTAAATTATTTTAATGGCAAGTGCGAGATATATGGTAAATATATGCGCCGCATCTATCGCCGCCTCATCTTGCGCCACCGACGCAGCAGCCAATTAATTCAGCTGCGAACTATTAAAGCACACACTGGGCGCTTATAAATTGAGGCATGAGTTCCGAGTTCCGAGCTCCGAGTTGGAGTTGAAGTAGGAGTCCGGGGGCGGAAGGAGCTGGAGAGTACCAGCAGAGAACATCATGAACCAATTCTCCAGAGTGAGCTGCAAATGAATGAATATTTCATAGACGCGAATCCGGATAGATGCACAGATGCAAAGGCGCTGCTGCCATCGCGGTATTAGCTAAGCAAGCAGCTGATGGACGGCTCGGGATTCGCCACGGATTCGCTAGACTGACTAGACTGAAAGAAAAATCGTGGAAAAATCGAATTGAATTCGGTACATAACCAGGCGTATTTTTATTCTTAAGCAAATATATATAAATAACTTAGCTGGAAGCTTCAAACATCCTGAGAATGTTATAAAAAGACAAATTAAGCAAGCTTCTGCTTAATGTAGAAATCAGTACTAAATAAAAACTTAAATAAAATATATAAATACCTTAGCTTGAAACTTTAATTATCCTGTGAATATTATGAAAATGAAACAGCACCAATCTGAGATTCTCCCACTTCATTTTGGGGGCCACCTTCTTTCTTCGAGTGTCTGACCGTTCTCTGGTCCCCATTTTGGGAGCCCGCCCGCATAGACCGTCTCAGCAGAGACTCCCTCCCCGACTCTGCACACTCCCTTTTGCCTCGGCCCGCATTTTAGGATGGATTCCGTACCTCCTCCGGTGGTTCAGGGCCGCTCCGACTGACTGGTAAATATTTATTGAACACGATTCGCTCGTTAGGCGGACGCAGCACACACATCGCACATCGGGAGCTGAGTCCCTCATGTCTGTTGCTCTGTATTCCTTTTCACTTTGATTCATTCCTGAGCATTTTTCAATTTCTTTGTGTGTGCTTGTCGGTGGGATACCCTCACGAAGAAGAGCATTAACTGGTCGCTGAAATCGAATAATCCCTAGGTGGAATTACCTGCTAATATATAGCCAGAGAACCCATTTGCCATTTCTGCCGCCTGAATTTGGGGAAAATCAAAGGAAATTAATCGATAGCTAACACTATTCAGACTTTTTAGGCATCAAAACTATGGTGGACAAGTTTCTGATACATAACAATAAAAACCAGTTGATGTTAAGTGGAAATTGAGCTTTATTCTGTTTGGCGGATGGTGTGCCCATTAACTGGCACAATTTTCCTGTTCGCCTCCCATTGTTGTCTTATTTTCTGAGAGAGGGCATTTGGAAAATACATTTTCCACCTAGATTTCCCCTACGATTCTTATCTAGGGCGCTTTGCTTCAAGTCAAGCGATCTGTGTGCAAATTTCTCGCTGTCCCTGGGTGTGTGTGTTAGTTTTAAATTTCGGCTTAGCCTGTCCGCCTGGCTCAATAGGCCAGGCCGAAAAAGAAGCAGTTAATAAAATCCCCTGACACGGAGGCGTTTACATAAGCTTTTAGCAAATAATTGAGTGTGCGTGCCTTTGTTGCTATTGTGGTTGTTGTACTCCGATTCCGATTCCGATTCTGATTCGGATTCAGGACTCAGATTCGGTTGTTGTTGTTGTTTGCACGTGTATCGTGCGATTGGCAAAATTGCTGGGATTCGAGTCCCTGCGGATCTCGGTCCTGCGTCTCCTTGGGTTATGGTCTCCGTTTCATTTCCACAAGTTCGAAATTCAATTGAATTTGCAAAAATTGTTGTTTACATGTCGATTTGCTTGTTTGATTTATGCAAAAAGTGTGTGTTCTCGTCCCGTTCCCCAACTCCCCACTCCTGATGATGTGTGCCCAGAGATTTGCTAGGCCCGAAATAATCTTCGGGCCCCCGCAAACTGGAGGACCGACTCGACTGTACTTTGGCGCTGGTCAGCGGAGGGCAGTTTTCCGTTTCCTGTGTGTGGGCGGCGCATTAAACGAAATTAGCTGCCAATGGGCGAATGGCAGATTGCATCTGGGCGGTGAGGGGCGTGGCATTAATAGACTTGGGACCGAACCTTTTGTTCACTGCTTGGGGGAATACAACGATTTCAATCTTGTCTGATACATTTTTCTATTTACATACGATTTGGTTTGGGCTTCCTGCCTGCCTTCCCCCACTAGCCACTTGGAATGGGCGTCACGTATACGCATTACGCATACGCCGCGTTATCCCAGGAACTAAGAGCTTCGCCGCTTGCCCGCTAAGTGCAGCACTGGCACTCTGAATTCCATCAACGTCAGCCCACATAATGACCTGACCAACACAACTCCGACGATGGCGGTAGAGGCGAAGAGATGAGGGAAAACTCCACAATGCAATACTCGAGGAGAAGAAAAATTTGTCTTCCCAACAAGTTGCAGTCAAGTTTGCCGGCGAGCTGGGGCGGATAAACATTTTTCAGCAGCAATAAATAATAACGCAGAACGAAGGACTGCGGTCGGTGGAGGGAGAACGGAGAATTGAGGCGAGGAGGAGAAATATTAATAATAAAAGCACACAACAGCAGCGCGCATAAAGGGACAGGACAATGGATGCGAGCTGGACAGAATCTGGGCAGCCAACAAGAAAAGTGCATCCACGAATAAAATCAAAGCCATCAACTGCAATTGCGGTAGCGGAGGAGCTCGAGGAGGAGCGGGAGCTCGAGCAGGAGAAGGAAAACTTGGAAAAAAAGGCGGATTGAATGGTTATTGGAAGTGCTCGGCAGGGATACTCGAACTCCCTCTCCAAAAAATACAACTTTTGCGCTTCCCTCACGGCCATAAAACTATTACGCAAGATGCATAAAGACTTTGTCAAGTGGAAAAATATGAAAAAGTTTTACATTTCTATGCAAAAGACAGCCTTGTAAATTGCTTACCCAACCCAATAGCCACTCTATATGCATATATAGGCCAAGGGAGAGGACCATATGCGCTCGTGTTATCAGCTCCAGCCTGCTGCGTGTGTGACAAACTTTTTGATCCGTACTAATTGCCCAAAAAGGCCATAAAATTTGGTCTTATTAGGCGGCCCATCAATATGGGGGAATCGCTTTCACGACTGCGTTATTAAATTACAGTTAATAAAAACCTTTAATGGCCGATTTAAAGATTACAGCAATTTCCACAGAGTTCGCTTGGCTTCGAAGGGAAGGCAAACAATGTGGCAAGTCACTAGGCACACTTTCAATTTTCGGAAAACACATAAAACTTGATTATCTTGATTAAATTGCAAATCAAAAACATGTTTCAAGGATTACTTGTGTGCCACACAAACACACGCACACCCACACTCGCACCCACACCCATACACAGAGTCAGTGAGAGCTTATCAAACCGCACACAAACACCAGCACACATCCAAGGATATTTGTATATACAACAGGGCTACATTGTGAGGATATAAATAATAATTGTAAACTGCAGACAAGATTGCCAGGCAGCCCGGTTGTGTGGGTGCGCCCATGTTAATCTGTTAACAAGGAGCTTAGATCGATTTCATTCCGAAAGTGTTTATATCAATTTAAAGTAATTACAAGCAGCCACAAACAGAGGCAAAATCTGCAAGCCTCCTGATGTCACTCGAACGTAAACCTGCAGCTGCCTGGGCAATATGACGAAAACTTATTGTTGCCACGCTCCACGTAGCAGGATTCTTGAGTAGATCGCATCGCTGGCATGTCAAGGACCAAATATATATCGACAATAGCTGCGGCTGTGACTGTTTGGATTTCCTGGAAGTTGCGTTCTGCAATTAATATGATTATTGACTCAAACAAGACTAGAGCTGCGAAGGATTCGCTTGTGGGTGTTGATTAATGTCAATCAACTGATTAGTTGCAGCTCAACTAATTGAATAAAGTTCCTCGAGGAGTTGCAAATATCCGGCATTATTGCGCCTTTGTTGTCTTCTGATTAATAATGCCAAAGCATCCGGAAAATAATTGAAATTCCAAGGCAAGTATTATATTTCTTTTGTTTAATATAAAAGCAGGTAGAGCTATCTTATTCCAAAAAAATGCTTTTAATTTAAAAAGGCTTAAGCAGACTTAAGTTTAGAATAATTATTAAATGCTTGTGCTTAGTTGTGTATTTGAAAAACATCATTTAAATGTTACTTTTATAATGATTTATTTATAAAGCAGCAAAGAAGGAAAGTTTTACTTAATGTCCTATTTCTGTAGAGTTTTTATATTTTAGCTTAGATCATTATGATCTATTTTACTGGTTTTAACTGTTGTATTTAAGTAAAGTTCTTAAACTCTCACTGAATCGGGAACACGGACTATTTAGAGTTTAAAAAAATGCATTTTACGTGTGCTAATTAAATGTCAGCCCGAAAGCGTCGACTTAAAAACTTTGTTATGTTGCCGTTGCGCGAGATGTACGAGCTGCTAGCTCAGAGAGGCAGAGGCGCTTACAGCTGAGCACCTGGGGCCCAGGTAAATCTGGAAATGTCAAAGAGATTAGCTGAGCGATGGGCGTGGCTGGGGAGAGGGGCGGTGCTGTGGAATGCCCGAACAAATCTTACCAATTCTAAGCGCATTGTCTTGCCAACTTCTGCGGGCTAGTTACGCCTTTTGTCCGTGTTTCCTGCTTTCTCAATCTCCCTCCCCTCCCTTCTGACCAGGGGCTGATGTTAAGGGGCGTGGCAAGGATAAAAAACTCGGTGTACGTACGTGTGAGAGCAAAGCAAAAAGTGCCAGCGGCCCCATGTCGATGTGTGTGTGTGTGTCTGCATTTACCCTAGTATTGGTGTCGCTGTGGCTGTGTCTGTTTGCGTTGCACTTATGCACATGTGTGCAAACAGACAGGTGGGGGGCAAGGATGAGGCAGGTGGCAGGCAGCAGGCAGCAGGCGGCAGGAGTTGAGTAGATGACGCTGTAATAGCATTCAAAACTCTTACTAATGAGCAGGCACAGCGTACAAGGGGGAAAAGAGAAAGCGGGTAGCAACGCGGCGAGGAGCTGGCTGGAAAAGCGGGGCGAGCTTTTCCGGGCAGGTGATGTGTTGTTGCCCGAAGCGCGTTGCCAGCAATGCTTGAACCAATTTTACATTGTACCTCGCAGAGGGAACGAGAGAGCCGATGCACAGTGATAAATGGCATTAATGTTCAGTTTTTCGTATAACTTCTTTATTTATTATTTAATATTTGATATAACAAATTGGAAATATTGGAAACGTTCATGAAAACTCTTTAATGGGGAGAGATTTATATAGAGCCACTTATATCAACAACAGAGCCAAGCAACCAAACCGCTTTCATGGAAAACATGAACAATAATCTACAATATATAATAAAATAATTATTTATATAATTGGGAAAGTCATTCTGTAAAGCTCAGATCACTAGTAAGAAACACCTTATACAATTTTAGACTCTTTATGTGCCAGTGTTATCTTTTACAAGAAAGAAATAAAATCTCAACAAAACTGTCGCAGGTTATAAACCTGCAAAAATAATTCCCTCGAAGTATTATTTCCTTACCTGCACTCTTAGAACTTCACATATAAGAAGCTTTTCCCTCTGTGTATGCAGGCGGGTGGCAGAGGTCATTCTCAGAAGGCAACAGCAACGGCAGCCAGCTTCAAACTAATTGTGCAATTATTTTTGCATAAAGTGGCATAAACATGGCTAGAAGAGGCATTATGCGAGTGGCCTGACTTTTGCAACACAGGAGCATGTGCGATGCTGCTGGCCCACTCGCAAGCAGCGAAGGGTTTGGGGAAAATGCGGGTGAGCGGCGCCGGAAAATGCAGGACAGAGGGGCGGACGGGGAAAAGAGGGAGGCGCGTGCCTAAGTGGCACTCGTAAAATTTGAATGTAATATTCATTATTTTTTGCACATTGTCTGTCTGTCCGATTGTCTGGCTGTCAGTTAGTTACATTTCGGCTTTACTTTGTTGCGGCTGCCGCCGATCCTATGTGTGAGTGTGAGTGTGTGTGTGTGCTACTGCGAGTGTGTGATTGTGTGCCAAACTCTGTTTAAGGATGATTAAAGTGGCTACGAAGCTGGCTACGTTACGCATACGTCAAGTGGAACGTGTGCCAAGTAAATTCACTTAAAACAGAAACTACACTAATTATGAGCCAAGCAAAGTTGTTCCTGGAAATATAACTTGGAAAATTAAGTTTACAACTGATTGTGGTTCCCACAAGACAATTAGTTATGGTTAAATTCTGAGAAGTATCCCCAGGGACTAGGAAAATTATGCAATAAATTATTGAATGTGGAGTTAATCTATTAAATTAGAAATGTAACATATATCCAGCTATAAAACTTAAAAGATTAAACGTTAATAAAGAAAATTAGGACCAATAAGCTTATTAAATTAAATGAGAACTGAGTAAATGCAATGAAATAAATACAATCTTAATAATTCACCTTAAAATATGCTATTAAACTAATTCATGTTCTGTCACTTGGTAACTAAATATGAATATTACATTTTCTAACAGCTATTTGTAAAGAAAAAGCAAGTTTCATTAAGATTAAATATTTGATTTTTACGGCCCCATTACGAACAACATTCTAAGTGCTAAAAGGAAATATACACCGATTACATATTTCATTTCTTTCGTTTTAAATAAACTTAAAGTGAACCACAAATATAAAAAAAGAAACTTAAAAATGATTTCTTTAATGGTAACGTTAAACTTCCTTTCCGTAGTTCTCGTCAGCCACAAACTAGTGTCGTTCCTTAATTGAAGTTAACTTCTGGGAACTCATAATCGAATGCTTTATGTAGACGAGTCTGCTGGACCAGAAGCTGGGCCACTTTGAAAGCCACCGAAGCGAGCTGGCCAACCGAACTTGGCCAAGTTCTGCAAAAGGTTTCATGGCATTTTTTCGACAATTAAAATTAAAATTTGAATGAAATGAAGGCCGGAGTGTGTGCTGCTTGTAGTGTGCAGGATAGCCACGCCACAACAGAGGAAACCGAGGGAAGTACAACAAAACAGACCGCAGCCAACCAAGCCAAACAGAAGTGCTACACACAGGGAAAAAGTCGAGTCGTCGTCTGGGCCAGGAATTCGTGCAAATATGTAAATGAAATTGTGCGACTCGGCGCACACACAAACACACACATTCATTCGTGCACCCGCATATGGTGGCTGAGCTGCAACCTCTGCAGCAGCAGCAGCAGCAGCAGCAACATCTACAACACCCCAGCAACTAGCAACTAGCAACTGGCAGCTCGTAGCTCGCAACTTGCCACTAGGCGAGGTGCAAATGTCTGTGCGGCTGGCTTTTGCTTGTAGTTCGTTGACTTCTGAAGTTCCTCGCCTTGGACGGGGGGAAGCAGCCGGGTGGCCCTTGCACTTTGGCGCTACATTTATTACATTTGTAATTGCTGTCAGCCGGAGTTGCAACTGCCACTGGGGTGGAGCTCTAATTACCATGACCATTCCGGATTTCACTTTCGGGGAGCATTTTGGCGGGAGTTGACGGAGCTTACCTCAATATTCAGCTTTCAAGAATTTCTGTGTTAATTATTTCATTATTTTATTAAAATTTAAGGTGCTCTGCGTTTTCAGAAACACTTAAAGCCACCAACAAAAATTGTTCTCAACTTACGAAAAATTATTTTCTATTTTTATTATAGGTTTATTTTCTTAACTCTACAAGTACAAATATATTAATTGTTTAAGGCGCTAGTTATACGGTGTTATATTTAGGATATATTTATTTCTTTTAACTCTGTGCAGGTATAATAAAAAAATAATTAAGTAACTTTACAATCCTATTAAAAAAATATTATTATCTCGCGCATTGCAAATCGTATTTGCTTGATCGCTTGGAGTTTCCTTTATATAAATTAAACTATAGAGTTTTGACTCGATCGGTCCTGCCGTAGCTATATATGAAATATACATATATTTAGTCTACTTACCATAGCCTTTTTTGGACGCGTGTTAGCGGAAGTAGTTGGCAATCGGAGGCGCTTCCTGGAGCTTTGCTGGCTCTTTTCGCCGTCCTGCGGCTTCGCCTCTAGCCGTCTCCTTTGACTTTCACTTTTGTCCGGATTTTCTGTGCCTTCCTGCATGCGAGTTGTGTATTTAAAATGCCTTTGCATATTTCATTAACATTTTAAAAATGCATGAGCTGCTAATTGAAAACGTTTGTCGAGCCCCAGCGCTCCCGCCCACCCACTACCCACATGCGGAGATCCCGGGCTTAGTGGTGCGTAGAGGAGGAGGAGTGAGGAAGGCTACTGGGTCCTGGCCGGGCCGGGGTAAAAAAAAAGGTCAAAAGGTGCCATCGTAGCACTCAAAGGCCGGGCAACATAGTTTAGCACTTTGCTCCGCTATTGCCCAAGAAATCAAAGCTCCTCGCAAGCCTTCCGCCCCTGCCGTCGCAGCTAATGTATGCGACCTGCACTCAAAGTTCGCCCGTAACTGGGCCCAGTCCCTGGGTCGTCGGGCTTGGCTTCCTGTTATTGTATGCGAAAATACCCGGACACATGTACACACGAGGTCTCCGGGGTCAGAGCCGAATGCCCTCAGACTCACACACACTGGCACACCTTCAATCACTTCCGCTGAACGATGAAGTAGCTCTTTTGCACGCTATTATTTTCCGGGATACCGTACAGCCGTACAGCCGTACAGCCGTAGTCCTATGTAATTGGGACGTGTGAGAAATATCAAGCAACGGCACAAGTCAAAGCTAAGGTCGGTTTACACTGCAACAAATTCGTATTTCGATTGTCTTAATTATATACAACTTAATCTGTTTAATGACATACATATATATTGTTCTGTAAATTAAAATTAAGATATGTTTTTTGGCTTATAAATTTAATTTAAGTTGTTTTTCTGTTTTTTTGCCTCGTGTATCCCGGGCAAAAGTCGCTTTAGCTGCTGCCCTGTTTCGCCGGATGTCCTGTTGGAAGCGTAAATAGGCATAAAACAACGAAAAGAACATTTCTATTACCCCTTCGCAGGCCGTTTGGCATTTGTCTGGCCGATAGAAGCCGCCAACACCGAACCTCGAACCTCGAACCTCGCACCCCGAAGCTCTCAGCTTGCGCCTCGGGCCTCAAGCCAGCCGTGAAAACTTGTCTAAAGTCCTGCGGCAGCGAGGCGGAAACGCTGCCAGGAGCTGTCTAATGGCTACGCAGAAATCCAGAGGCAATCCGACAGCGATCCCCTTGCATAGGCATTTCAATTCGCTGGAAATGCAAATTGCCAGGGCAACGCGAGCAGCCAAAACGCTACTACGGCAGCTCATTATGCCAGCCATGGCTTTTGTTCTGCCACGGCAGTGGAAATGGTGGAAATGCTGAAGTGGAAGTGGAAAACGAGTTGGCTGCCACCTCGACCACTTGACACCTGGCCCGGCTCCTGCCGCTCACCAGCTCTCGAGCTCTGCAGTTCCCGTGCCGCTCCTGCTGCAGCCAGGACACTCTATCTTTCTCTCTTTCTCTTTCGTTCGGCAACCGCAAAAGCTTGCTTAGCCAGTCTTAAAGTCGCCAGTGGAAAAGAACAAGGAGCTGAGCCGGAGACAAAGCAAAAGTAACCGTAAGCGCGTAGCTGTAGCCGTGGCCAAGTGCCAAATACACGTGCAGCTTGCACGTACGCCTTTATACCAATGCCACACCTCCTTGACCCTTGCCTCCTGTCGCCTCGCGATAAACTGCTTTTAGTCAACTTTAGTTACTTTGCTCAGTTCCCGCTGCTAATGCAGGACACTGCCACTAAGAGAAAAACTAGAGAGAATTAGCGAAAGTCACCGGAAACTAAGACCGGGTCAAGTCAGCTAGTCCTGATTATGTTTGGGATTCTTGAAGGCTTCTTTTCACATTTAAATTAGATTTAAATTTTTAAATAGATACCAGATCGTTCTGCTAGTTTTCTCCAGTGAACAACAGTCTTTGAAGTTTCTGTTTCTTAGCTAGAAAAAATGGGAATGCAACTCCAGTTCGGGAGCTGCTGGTCGGTCCACTATTTACAGCTTTAGTTTTGTGCTTTTCGGCGTCCTTTGTTTGCCCTGTGTGTGTGTGTGTATGTTTTGTCCTGCCTCTTATGTCCTGCTCCGAAATGTGTAAACAACTTTGGGCGCTCAGCCAAGTGCAAGGTGTACAGTGCAGTGTGCAGTATACACTGTACAGTGCACACACATCCCCTCAAGCTGAACATCACGTACCACGCCCAGGCCCGTTCGCAGTTGCGCCGCCATGTGGCCCACTGACCAGCGTCCGCCGTTAATCCGTGATGTTTGTTTACCTTGGCGCTCTGGTTGGGTAACGGAAGTACGGGTCCGTCCGGCCCGAGTTACGGCTACGTTTACGGCAAAGGCGCCTCATTTATCTTCCGAACGCAATAACAACGACTTAGCCGAAGATTTGGCGCAGCCAGTGTGCAAATCCATTAAATGCATTGTCTCGATATAACGGCCAAGTTGGGTTTAACAAGTTTGTCACTGTGCCGGCGCTTGTCGGCCATATATACTAAGCCATGGCTAAGAGATAAAGCAAAGATGACACAGTGTGTCTGGGGCTTACGAGCAGCGCAAAATCGAACCTAATTTAAAGTGTTCTCGCAGAAAAACTCTCAATATGTAACAGAAAACTACAATAAGTTTTAAATTAAAACGTAATTGTCTTAATATCAAAGGTTAAGCCACTTGCCCGGCCAATTACTCAAACAAATTGCATTTTCGTATTATTTATATAGTTAACAATAGAGGTGAGAGTAAACGGTTGCTAAAGGACCGAAAAAAAAATGGTTTTTCAAATTTAATTGTGTTTCCCGATGGCGGGGCAATTTTTGAATTTTTAATCGGTTCAACCGCTTTAATTCGCATTTAAATTAATTAAAATCACTTGCGACCAGACCGAGGCAACAAAAACAACAACAATAATACCTTAACAACAAACAACGATGCCAGCAGCGAGGGAAAACCCCAAATTAACTTTGCAGCAATACAGAATACCGAATCGGAAAGCAAAAAGAAACGCGGCTCGACCATGTAATACCCGTTTAAAGGATGAAAATACTTTCTGATTGGTTTTTGTTTGAAAAAACAACTAGAAGGAATAGAAAAAAAGCACAATTGACATCATCAATGGTATCAATAATTATTAATAAATAATAAATTGGTATTTAAATTAAAATACCTTCGTCACAGTGACAGTTTGAATATATAGAAATGACAAAGTCAATTTAATAGGGATTAATATAAATATGTGATAGTCACAGCACTTGGAATGGGAACTTTGTGGGAGCTCAATATACCCCGTGTTATCCACCTGGAACTGGGTACAAAATGCCGCAGCTGGGTTCACTCGAATCGAAGGGGATTGGGATTGGATTGCGGACCCAGCAGGTGGCGGCCGACAGATACAAAAGGCGCGACCGCAGATTCAAAGGGGAGCCGAACGGGCAGGTAGAATGGGGACCGTGAACGACGCGTACCGTGTGGCATGAGTCCCAGACAAGGGCCTTTGCCGTTGCCGTGGCCAGTTCATGTTGCATTTTATTTTAATAAAGACTTTTAATTGAATTTTCAATTGTTGCGCTGGCATCCGGGCGGCAGTTGTTGCTGCTCGTTGTAATTGTTGTAATTATTGTTATCATCATTACAATGTCATGTATGTAGTATCGGCAACGCCTGTTTTTATTGCTGTTGCTGTTGCATCGCCAAAAGCGCAAGTGTGTGGTTAAACAATTACAAGAGCCATCCCCTTTGGCGGAGGGAGGAGGGTGGGGGTAGGGCCAGCGATAAGGGTTGTCCGTCCACGTGTCCGGATGGGCCTAGCGGTCATCACGAATGGCGTTCGCCACTTCCGTTTCCGCCAACGCTGCTGCCGATGGCATTGCCACTGCCGCTGCTTAGCATTGCAATGCCATGGAAATTAATAAAAAGAATTCTGTCCGTCGCTTTTTCTTTTTTTTTTTTTTGCCATTTTCCGTGCGCACCGCGTTAAATCAATGAACGTGGCAACAATTAAAATATTCTGCCTGTTTCCGTTTAACCAACGACCAAAATTTTGCTGGTTGCATTTTTCAACCTGCCATTAGGGTATGCTGGACAAGCAGATTATATTCATTAAGAAAGGGATTTCATCAAGAGTTCATTACAAAATCGCACCACAAGAAACCAGTTGTTCTTTATATTAATTGGATATTATATATAGTATATATTGTTTAACATTAATTTCCCATTTACTGGTCACGAAAAGTGCCTTTCATCAGCCCGATCTGCTATATTTGCTTTATCTTGCGTAATTGCGGAATTTCAATAATTTATTTATTATGTGTAAATAAAATGCAGAGGAAAGTTATTAATTTTTAATTTTCTCCTCAATGTTGCTTTTGTGATTCCACGAATTCATTGTTTGATGTTCTACCTTTTTTTCTGCTTTATTTCCGTGCTCTTTTATGGCACTTAAAGGCATGTACTCACTCTCACGCCCCGAAAACCGACCTCTCACCCCAAAAACTCACAGTTCGGAAGCGCTGAAATGGCGAGTGCATAAAATGCAGTTGCTGGTGGAAAATGCATTTGAATAGCCATTTATTGGCCAACGTTCTGTGGGCCGAGAATTTTGTTTTACAACATTTTCAATTAGTTGGCGATGCAGTTTATTGGCTATTGTTTCCACGCTAAGTACCTCCGAACGGACCAGTCGTTCTTTTGTTGAATTTTGCAACTGCAATAATAAACAAATGGGAATATTCACACACTCAAATTGCGTTAAGTGTTTGTACATGTACAGGGATAATGCAATTGGGCAAAGTCCACACGGAAAATGATTCGTTTTCTATTTGGAAAATCGGTTTAAGCATTTACCTTCCGAATAGAAATGTATAATGTATAATAATTCATAATGTTAATTCGTATATATCATCACGCATTTATTCACTGCATTTATTTGCAGTGCAATGTCAAGTTTCTCTTCTTAATGAGAATTTATGCATTCCTTTGCTCACTTTTGAGCGCCTGAGTTGATTTGAAAAGCCTTCTCACTTGATCCTTATTGAATGGCTATACTTTTCATTAAATGCAGCTTAAGGTGAGGCTGTTTGAGCCACTACTGAGCGCCTTTGAAGCATCGAATTAATTGTGTGCAATGGAGACGTCTTCCGGTGACGTGCAATAAAATTTTAAATGGAGTTTCAATGACTGCAGGGCGGCGAACGTGTCGGGGGCTTCGCAAATTGTTCAAATTAGTGCAACACACACACTGCGCACATTTGCATCTGCATCTGCATTTGGGGCTGCACAAATGAGATAAATCAGACGATGATGCTGGGAGACCGTAATTACCTTGCCAAAGTGTACGAGCCAACTTTGCTCATTTCCGCAAGGAAGAAAAGCGTGGAGGGTGAAAATTAAAAAAGATGAAGTGAAAAAAGCCCTGCGTCTACAGTTTGTCCATTTTCAGTTCTCCCTCCATTCTCCCTGCTTTTTTTTCGTGGCAAAACGAAACAAAACTCGAAAACCGCAGACCAAGGGCGTCCGAACATAAGAATCTCGTTGGGGTCAGAGCATGTGAAAATCGAATTTCCACCCGGAGAACCTTCAACAGTTGCACACAGCTGCAGGCAGCCAAAAGAGAGAGCAGCCAAAAGAAGGGGAGACGCCAGAAGGAA
Organism: Drosophila parvula; assembly: GCA_018904695.1. Taxonomy (NCBI): domain Eukaryota; kingdom Metazoa; phylum Arthropoda; class Insecta; order Diptera; family Drosophilidae; genus Drosophila; species Drosophila parvula. The sequence continues at coordinate 85,373 of JAEIIG010001211.1, forward strand.
AGCTGCATTAATTAAAATTTGAATGCGAGCTCAAAGGAAAGCGCAAATCCGACAAATTTTTCATAGGCTAATAAACTTGAATGCCACTCGGCACCAAAAAAAAAAAAAGAAACGATTCGGGGCTGACACCTGCCATTGGAAAGGCAGGGGAATAGAAGTGCAGGCCAGCAGCAGCTCAGTGTTTCTCGTTTTTCGTTTTCATTTCTGTTTTCTTATTTATTTATTTTTTATATTCTGCCGCACTGTCACCCAATTATGTCACCCGGCGTACAACAAATTAATGCCTCGTTGCGTTGATTGCGTTGCCGTTGCCGTCGCCGCCACCGCCACCGCCACCGTAGCCGCCGTCGAGAGTGCGCGCGAGAGTATGCAATGCAAAATGAACGCACAAGTGAAATCACTAAAAACATTTCCAGCCTGAGACTGCATGCATCCTGCAGACTACAGACTGCGGACTACAGACTGCGGCCTACTGCCGCAGCCATAGCTGTATCTGTAGCATCCTGGCCTGGCCTGGCGTGTGTGTGTGTGCAGAGCCCAGTGCCTGCCAGTTGTCTGTCTGCGTGAGTGTCTGCCTCTCTTCTGTGTGTCTGTGCTGATGTCTGACTGTCCGGTTGTGTGTGCGTTGATGTGATTGCGTGACAATTTCAAACAGATTTAACCGCCAATTTAAAATGAAGTCAATACACGCGAGAGCAGGGCCAGCGGAGAATGCAATGTGTGGGTAAGCGAAGCATCGCACAAACCCTGCCGACCAAGAGGTGCCCATTAATTGGTAAAGACCAATCTTCAAGACTTCATTTTACCTTGAATTCAAAGAATTTATGTATATTTTTACTTGGTTACTTGGCATCAGTTTTTGTTTGTTTGTCATGTGGAAATAAAATGGGTTTTCGGCATCACCCATACGCCCCATATGCCCCTAGGTCAGTGGTGACCAGTGGCAAACAGATCAACGGCCAGTCAGCGGTGACGTTGACGTTGAATGCAGCTCCGTTGTTTTTCGCATTTCGCTTTCCAGCATTTAAATGCCCCAGTCCGATCCGATCTGCCACGGACTAGCTGTTGGCCGGCGGCAACGGTGCGTATGTGTGTCCATTCCATTGGCAACTGAAAAATGTATTGTTAAATTCACGTTTTTTTTGCGGGCTGGCTGCGGGGACCTTCCCCTCGATTCTTCTTCGTTTTTTTGTAACGCTCTGAGCTCGTGTCAAACAAACGATTTAAATGAAATAAATTACGATGAAGCACTCAATCGGTTTGGATAAAAACGTAGAGCTTGTAATGAGATATGCAGCCAAGTGGCTGCCGGACAAGTGTAATTCGATGGGGTTCGACCTTTCCCCCCTTCACACCCCATAAATTGGGTAATTCCCTGGGTCTGTCTCGAGAGAAAAGGCCCTGGGCAGTAATCTCGGGGATCTGGTCTCCCGCCTGAGCTAAAATCTAAGCTCTTTTCATACTCGTACGAATCCAATCGATGCTGGGATATTGCCTGGTAAAAGCCGCCTAAATACATTTGCCAGCACACTGAACCATAAACCAATTGACAGGGCAATCATTTGATACAAAACTCAAATGTTTGAATCAAAGTGAAGTCTCTGGTCTCCGCCTCGCCTCACCTGGGCCTCTCTCCTTTGCCCTTCCCCCCTATAGTTTTGGCTTAGTGGCAATCAGCAGTGCATGTAAATGCCATGACAATGCAGGGGCAACGGGGGCGGGGGGCGGTAGGGGTGGTGAGATGGGGAAAACTCGAAAACATTTCCAAAGGGACACACAGCCAGCGTTTTGTCCACCTGAGTTGTCAACAAACCGTGAAATTATCAACACAAATTGGACGATGATGTCGAGAACGAGGAGCAGATTCGTTTTTGCCAGTTTTTTTTCGTCGTTCTCCTTTTTTTTTGTGTGTGCTCTAGCTTTAACGCATATGTAAAGCTCCTTCGCCTACGAAAACCTTTTAATACAAATTGAAAATACTCGAAGCACAAAAAGAACAAACATCCAGCACTTGTGATAAGTGGAAAGGTAGCTCGGGGAACTTGAGCTGCCAACAAGTCACACTTGGCCAAAATGGGAAATTTCATGTCAATGCTATATCTTTTTGATTTAGTAATTAAGCCCAAAGATGTTAAAAGTTAAATAATTAAATATATAAAGTATATCATAACTTGAACTAGGTCGTGTTGCCCTGCTTGAATGTCCCTTAATAAAGGTTATTTTATAATAATCTTCTCACATATTCCTGTAGATTTCTGCGAGTGCATACTATACACAGATGACTGGCCAAATGAGTGGACTTCACGATTGTCCGGTTGAATGGCAAAGGAGATTGTTGCTGTTGCCGGAGTCTCCGATTCGCAGACTCGTCTTAGATAAGCCAATCACATTGCCAGGACGACGCGGGTAGCTCCTCGCTTAGTACTTGGTCAGGTCCTCATAGCCATCCCCCAATGCCCCTGGGCTCATGCATAAATGTCAGCTGGGGGATGGTGGGTGAAGAAAAATTTGCATGAGATTTACTGCGACTGCGGCAATTTATCTCTTTTTGCAGCCGGCAGATGCAAGGGCCAAGATATGCAGACAGGGCCGGAAATGCGCTTTATGCAGCATTTAAATACCCTCGTTTCCGGTGGGCCGCCGACCTTCAGTCGCCGCCTCAATTAGTTCATTAAGTTAAACGTTTGCATTTCACCTAATTTCTGCTGGAGGTCTGGGGCTTTCGGTCACATCCGTTGCACGCAAAGTGCAACTGGGAGCTGAAATGTGGAAGGCAGGAGTCAGCTGCCGGGAGCCAGGAGCCAGCAGCTAGGAGCCGGGAGCCAGAGGCCGGGAGCCAGAAGCCCGAAACGTAAACGGAATTTATTTCTCAATTCCCACTTCAATTTTGTAAATTGAATGAAAAAGCGCTTAAAAATATACAAAAGCAGACCGAGCAGCCAGACCGAGCATAACCCAAATAGTGGAACAAAAGCACACGGAACCTGGAAAGGATACGTTGCGGCGTGGCAAGGACCCGGCCGGGGCGGTGGCATGGAGCGGCGAGGCAAGGACAGCCAGCCAAAAAAAAAAAGGCAAACGAACGACGAGCAGAGCGAAAGGAAATCTTACAAATAAAACGGAAGTTAATTTACTACGTAAACCGAAAAGCATGGCGCAGCCACATCCGGGTGCCGGAGTGAGCGGGTGAGCCGACTACAAGGAGTGGAGCAAGTGAGGGGGGGTGAGAGAGAGGACAGAAAGCAACACCGAAAATGTTACACTGCCACGAATTGCAGTTGCCCGTTTAATTGGGCAGCTTTTGGCAGCCGAGCGCCGCTTAAGGTGGTCAAATATTTGCTCTGGCAACACACAGGCCAGCCGAAGAACGATGAAGAGTCAGGCGGCAGGCAGGTAAGGCAAGGCCCAGGCTCAGCTGGTGGCAGGACAGGTGCAGCTCGCACTTAAAACCGCTTATTACGTTAACAATTGCAAATATCGGCGCGGATTTCGCGAGCTGGCGAGACAGGATTACTTTGCATAATTTTAGGGGCATACAAATAACAGCCCAGGGACTCACCAAACAAAGAGCGGTCGGGAGCTGGTGGCATGCCAATGAAAGCGCTTCGCGTCCTGGCCAAAACGGAAGGAAATTTCACTAGCTGACTGCAGCAGCCGCAGTTTCTGCCGCCTACGAATTGTTAGATTCTACAGTTCGGCCTAAGATAGTAGCTATTGGAACTTTCTTACTCTCTCCATATATTTATAAGGATTTTCTGGGACGATATCGTCTAGCTTGTGGTGATGTTCTTCATATTCTTCCTTTACTTTTAGTATATTTTTAGAATTTATATATCCGAATCTGAATTTATAAATCCACAAAGCCTGTTCTTGTTATTTCTTAAGTTTCCCTTCTACTGTGTTTAATAAATAACTTATATTTAAGGTTTTTTCTTTGTTTTAAGCTGCGTTAAGCTTAGTAGCTAGTACCTAGTGACAGCTATCACCCAGTGCTATTATTTTGTCCTCAGCTGTTTTGGGTTGCAAAGTATGTATGGAGGCGGAGGGCGTGGCGAAGCCACATTAGAGCAGAATGTAGGTGGCTGGGGGCAACAAAAGTATTTGTTATGCGGTAAAAATGCATAAAAATCCTGAGACCGGCATTTATTTAAATTTATGCCGTTATAACGTAATTTTGCATTACCCCAAAATGATGGTGAAAAGCCAACCGAACCCACCCACAAAAGGAGCAACACCACCACCGCCCCCCCTTAAGTTTAGCGGCTCGCTGGTATTTTATTGTTGCACTTGCGGTTGTGTGGGTGTATTCTATACATATTTCTATATGTGTGTGTGTGTGTGGCACACTTTGGCCGGGCATTTTTATACAAATTTGTGCACATTTTGCGGCGAACGCCGACACCGACACCGACACCGCCACCGCCGACAAAGCCCAAAAGCAGAAAGCCAGAAAGTTGCGATGCCGCCTTTTTATTTTCGGTTAAAATAAGTATTTGGCAATTGTTATTTGAATAAACCATACTTCCCATCCTTTATCCTTTGTGCACCAGGCATGCACCAGGCACCGACCACTATTATGCTCCCCTTGTATTCATTTGCTATTATTATTTTTTCATCGCATTTCAATTGTTTATCTGTGTTTACGTGCGATTTTTTTCTCTTTACTGCGGGATAATACGAAAGTTATTCATTTGTTATGCATATGAAGTGGATCCAAAATAGTCCTGTGGTTTATTGCAGTAGTTGCCACAGTTATTTTCTGGCTGGTGGAAACAACAAAAGAATGGCTTCGCCAGTTAGAAATGGCAGCTCCGGCGGAGCTGGAATTCGTGGCAAATTAGTGGAGCGCCTGAGTGCGGCTTCCGTTGCGATTACAACGGCAAATTAATAGCGAAATCCTGCTTTAAAATAGGGACTCTCCTAGTCCGGGACGAAGTGCAAACACTGCGGAGCGAAGGCGAGCTTCCATTTGTCACTTCCAATTAGGCCGAGTCAAAGCGAGTCAGGTGAACTCTGGCCCGGCTGCTAATCTCCCGACATCGACAGCTGTGCCCCAGTCTCCTCCTGCCTGCCTGCCTGTTGTCTACTGTCTCCGGACTTCGGATCGGAGGACGGCCGGCAGACTCATTCAATCAATTGAAACACTGACACTGCTTTCTGTGTTTTGAATACAAATTAGCCAAAGTGATGGCCGCCCCGCAACATGCAGCTGCCACGCCTCCAATCAAGCAGGCACACACTCAAAAAAAGGAAATACGTTTCGGATGTACAAGCTCGTAATTGGTCCAAAAAGGAAGTCAGTTTAAAATGAGGGTTAAGTCTTTATTTTTAATCAAAATATTAGCAAACTTAAAGAGAAAACTGCAGGAAATAATGTGGAAATATACACTCGGAATACAAATATTGATAACTTCAAGTATGTGGCTTAATTTTTCCAATATATTTCACAAAATGCCATGTTTTCGGTAGGTCTTAAATTATATCTATTGTAGATATATATGATACCTATAGGGTACTCAACACTTTTCTCAGTGACCCCAACTTCAGACACTACCCTCGACATGGCCTTTGTCGTATTAAAACGGGAGTTAATTTAAATGCAAAGTAATTAATTAGACACTTTGCTGGCAAATCAAGTAATCCAATCTGGACCAAAGGCCAAGGAGCAGGCAGGGCTGGTCACACGCAGTGTGCCTGGGAGGCAGACCCGCAAAGTGACCAAAGGCTATGGCGCCATATGCGCTATAACAATCCGGGAATATGCCATATATCAATGCCGTGCCGTGTGTGCTTATCCACTCGGCGGTGCCCAGACAATGGCAATTTCAATGATTTTGTTTAGCTCAGTGATTCGGAGAATTGAGTTCGACTGCACACACACACACACACCACCCACGGACACGTATACATACAAGTATATATAGATATATATGTACATAATATCCATCTGCTACGTGCTACAAGCAAATTGGCAGCGCACACACACGGCGACGCACACGAATTGAATGCCTCTCAATGAATTGCTACCAATTTGCAATGGTTAATGAAACGCTTTGTGCGGCGTCGATTGCATTGTCGATAGCTATAGCTACTAGCTAACTAATCCAGCCAGCTGGCAGAATATAGTGACCGATTCCCTGCAGCTAATCTCCGACTTCGACTATGGCTCCGCCCAGAGCTGCTGTTGCACTCTAATCGGCTCCGTTCGATTGTCCGCTTCACTTTCCCAGCTTTCTTTGACATTCGAGTTACATTTTGGCCAAGTTTCATCGGTTTCTGTGGCTGTGGCAGTTTTCTACTCCTGCATTCGGCACTGGAAGAAACAGAAATAGTTGGAAATTGAAGGAATATACTTGTCTATTTATAAGGATCACAAGAACCTAACTGCCAGACTACACTATGTAAGAGACAGACTCTCTTGTATGTATATAATATCTCTCACAAGTCAGAGCTCTTCTCATTTCTCCAAGTGTCGTTCTGCTCATTTCAATTTTGTAATTGAGATTAGCTCTTTGGGAATAATGGAGATCAGATCATTTAATTAACTTTGTTTTCGAGCACGTCGCTTCCACTGCGGATGTCAAGTGCTGTCTGTGTGGGCGTGGTCCTCTCTCTCTCTCTGTACGAGTGTAAGGAGCTGCCCGGGGGGGCTTTGTTCGTTCGTGATATACTGATATGCTGATTGAACTAACTAGTTCTCGAACGCAATAATTTTGCGATTGCCGGGGGAAGTTAGTGGGCTTGAGGACTGCCCTCAGTTGTCTGTTAATTTGCCGAGCAACAATTCCATTTGTTAATTCCGGACCCGGGCATCTTTTGCTCAATTTGGCAAACAGATGAAGGAGCCTCGGTCGTCGGAGGCTCTGTGTCCATGTGTCTCGATTTCATTTCCGAAATTGAATTGCCAAAAATGTAGCATCAGTTTCCGCACTCAGGCGAGAGTCTCCCCGTCCTTCATTCTCCGTCAGTTGTCAGTTTGGTTCTTGGATCTCAGGATTCAGTGCTCCAGTTCTCAGTGCTCGGTGCTCAGTTCTCCGGTCTCCGTTCTCAGGGCTCAGTTCCCAGTTCCAATTATAATTACGCCAGTCTCTGCGGTGGCTCTGGAGCTGTGTGGCCTGCTGCTGCTCGATGCGTTTTCGGGTCTATGCATTTCATTTTCACTGACTCCGTCCGCCGTCTGTCCGCTTCTGGCTCTGACTATCTTCGTCATCGTCTGCTGCTATTTTATTTTCACTTTTGCCTCTCGCCTGGCTTAGAATGAGCCAAATTGCATTCAGCTGTTTGTTTTTATGCGCTGTCACGAGAATTGCAAACTACTTTTGAATAATTTCATTTATTTATGTTGCCCATCGCTCGGCGCAAAAGTTTTGCTGCAGTTGCTGCATTTCTCCGCTGTCTTCAGTCAGTCAGTTAGTCGCTTATTTATTTAGTTTTCTTTCTTCCTCCCCAAACTGAAAAAAGGCGCAAAACTTGTCGCTGTGTGTCAAAAGTTCTTCCTCGAGCCGTAAGGGGTCTCGTCTCGTCTCAGCTGCACTTACTCCGCCGCCAATTGATTTCATTCTGCCGACGAGAATGCAAATCAAGTTCTATTAATTAGGTTTGAATACGAAAAGGTGTGTGGCAGATTCTTCCACTGGGGCTACTTCAACCAGGAAATCATCTAGAGCTTTAAATTTGACGATTCGGAAGGATTCTTGGCAATCTGCAATTCCTCTGAGAGTGCGGTGTGGCAGTGATGGCCTGCAACTTCATGTATTTGGCAGGTGACAGCTGAACTGCTGCATAATGAACTGCCGGAGTTCATGTAATGCAATATAACGCATACGCCGCGTGCTCCCGCCATCAGTGAGTGGCGTGTGCAGGTAATTAGGCCTAACAATGCTTTTCAAGGAGAGGTAATGGAATAGGCCAAATAATACATGTCCAACGATGCCAGATTTTTGACAGCCAGCCAGAACGGTGTTCACCAAAGTCACAGCTCATTAATTCACAATGAGGTGTAAGTTTATTAATAGAGTAGAGCTGAAAGGTAGCATAATTACCAGACTTTAGTGAAGAGTTTGAATGAATATGCAAACTAACATTTTATTTATAAAATAAAATTCAATTAGTTTAAGCAATATTAAAAGATACAAATAAATAGATTGCAAGATTTAGCAACAATTGTTGTAAGCATTTTATGGCTCAGTTTGGGGCGCTTTTCGATTGTTGGACCTGCGGCGCATTGCCTGCTTGTAGGCTGCCTTTTTGGAGTGCCACCAGGGCTACGCTGCTCCGCTGCTACAAGCTCCGGTTCCAGCCAACTTGTCACCGGAGCAGAAGTTTCTGAATGCATTCTCGGCGCTAACTTCTCGCTGCGAAAAGTTGGTGTAAAATACTTTGCTCTCGAATATTGTTTTCGCATGCTTTTGTTGCGCTAAGCAGCCCATAAGAAGTCGCTTTTCCCACCGACTTTTCCCCAACTTTTGCCCCGCCACTCGCAGCGGATCCATCCAGACAACGTAAATTGTGCTGTCTTCTTCGAGAGTTTTACTTTTTGTATTTTGTTTGGTACAGACCTTTTTCGGTTCGGTGTTTTTGTTTTATATCGCTTTAGTCGGTTTGCTTCTTGCATTTTTGCCATGTATTGGCATTTCAGTGCTTATTTGTATCGCTTTCGTTCACTTTGTTGTTACTTTCGTTATGGCCTTTTCTTTCTTTTGTTGCCAACTCTGCCGCTGCTGCTGTTGTTTTTGCTGTGCGGTTGCTGTTTTCAATTTTGTTGCAATCGCAACGCATTTCTTTTTTTCAACGTTTTGTGTTGTGTTCTTTCTCTCTGATGCAGTTTTTTTTTTTTTTGGCAATTTCCTCAAAACGCCAAAGCTGAAAAGTTTCCCGCACACATACATATAAGCTGTATTTTCTCATTTTATTGGGTGTGTATCGATGTGTATGAACTTTATTTTCTCTTCAATCGACTTTGTAGCGTCGGCATTTGGTATGCATTCGAGAACTATGCAAATCCTTCATTAGCCCCTCACAGCGATCCCCGAACTGATTGCGAAAGTTGAGCCGCTGCCGCTAGTAGCGCCTCTTGGGCGGACCCAAAATGCCCTGTGGATTCCTGGTCTTAGTACATACTGAACGAAGTCCTTGCTGCATCATACTCACGCGGGCCCGCTTCAGTATCGAGTCCTTGGAGGCCTCGTAGGGATGCTGCTTCGAGGGGATTTCAATTACAGAAGGCAGGGCCAAAAGATGGGCATCGATAGTGGATCGAATCATGTCCGCGTGCACCTGAGTGATCAAAATAATAGCGATGTCGGGACGAGCCAGGAACTTCTTGAAGCAGGCCTCGATCTGGGCAGGGGTTGTGCCTAGCAATACTCGTAATTATAATCATAAGTCTAGAGTGTTCTGATTAAAATTACCCTTTTCGACCACCATAAAGTTGGCTTCACGATTCTCGTCCACTTCTCCAATGCCGCCCAGCATGAAGCCCACACAAGTGTCCTTCAAGACATTAATTTAAACACAAATCGTTTGTGGAAAGAACACCCACCTCATCCCCGATCACAGCCAAGAGTTTACCGAAATCCTCAGTGTCGAGCGACGACAAACTTCTTTGCGTATTCATTTTTTGGAGATCAGAAATTATTTGTAACAAATATCAACAGATAAAAGTCAAAGCCAAGGCCTGCTGACAGTCAACACTAATAATTGAAGCTTAAATAAGAGGCTTGTAGCATTATCCCCATACAAATCGCTATTGTTTCTGCAATATGAATAAATACTTATAACTACTGTAACTAATGTACAAGAGCTTCCGATGACAAAACAATTGTCCGAGTGAAATGGATTTCGAAAAATGAGAGCAGGAACTGAAATGGAAAAAAGGGGAAAACTGCACTTGACAGCTACGCCGCATTTGATGGCAAATCGCTGGCTGCACTTCGCTGTTTGTAGTTTTGTCAAGCGTAAAACAAGTTTTATAATTGTTTAAAATGTTTGCTGCGCAGCTGTTTCTGTTTTCTGTTTTCTGTTTCTGATCCTGTTGCCGCTGTCCACTGCAGTGCAATTTATAACGAATTTTTGTCAGTTGCCGCTCAAAACTTAATCGAAAACAATGGTTTTATGTGTCAAGCCAGCCCCCCGCCCACTGTCTCTGTCTGCCTGTAACTACCTGAAACTGCTCGAAACTCCCTTAAAGCACCGTTTACGTAATGCTGTTCACACTGCGTCGGCTCCTAATTGGATTAGATAACTCCCCAAAGGGCTCAGCAAACGCAAACGCAAACGAAAGCGAAACTCCGCCCACGAACTTGACTCGACGCACAGATCACCTTTGCGTCCATTGTCTTCCCGTCAAGTGAATCGCTCCAGATCTCCCGACCGAAATCCCCAGAGAGCCGGTTATGTGCACCACGCCGGCTGTTAACTCATTTCGCGTTACGTAGGCAAAAGGCAATCCCTAAGCCTAAATGCGGCTAATTGCCGGGCACGACTTTCGACAGACCGCGCCAAAGAGCCAAAATTCCAAAATAGCCGAATTGCCAGCTGCCACTTGAACCCGACACACAGCCAACACACAACACACAACGCACAACACCAACTCCATTTAACATTTTTTCAAATCAGCTCTAATTGTTTACAGTTTACAGTTTACATATCAATGGCCGTCGTTGTTGTTGCCGGCGTGTGGCATAACTAATTATGATTAATGCTTCAAAGCCAGCCCCTGACATTTGCCATTAATTGACAGCCGGAGCAGCAGCGGCAGCAGCACAGACACACTTCCACGGAGAGAAAAAGCAGGTGATTATCGATTATTTTTGATGATAAATAAAAGAATAAATGCTGCAACTTTTATTGTAAATTCTTGTATTAAAATATAGATATCTATCTAAGAGAAATGTATTCCAGAAATGTATTACAGAGTGTCCCAAAAATGACCCATTTTAAACATAAATATAAACAAAGATACAATCTGTTATCTGTATTTATTTCTTAGTGTATTCAAGCTCTTTCTGGCGGTGCATTGAACTTATGGCTGAGTGGAAAAACTGTCATTGCACACGCTTATATGTATATACACCGAAATTGCAGCCATATAGACCAGCACCTACTTTATAGCCATACTGGAACTGGAAGTCAAAAGCCGAAACCGTAGCTAATATCAAACCCAATCGAAGTCCCATCCCAGCCAATCGGTGCTTTGGCCCGCTGACCTTTTTCCACACATTGCGATTGCTAATGCCGGAGCCACCGGGAGCCAGTGAGTTGGCCAGTCTCGAACTCACAACCGGCCTTCCATGCTACCGGTTTTAGTTTATTGACTATTGGCAACATCAGGCAACAACAGCAGCGACAGCAACATCGGGAACGGCAGACAACAAAGTTTCCTATGACTTTTGCTGGCCAGGCCCGGCTTCTTCTTAAATATGGTCATGCCAGCATTTAGTGTGCGACGTTCAAACATTTTTCACTTATGCCCAGCACGTTTTGCCTATTTTCCCAATTCGGTTAGTTGAAAATTTTAATTTTGATTTCGAGTGCGGAGTTCTTGTCGCGGGTTCTAAATTTCTCTTTTTTTCCTTACTCATTTACTCATGATGTGTGACCCGCAGGGGTTATCAACATGGGACTTTGATTAATTTTATATTATTTTATAAATATAAGAAGCAAAGACCAGAATTAATAGAAAGTTAAGACACGATAAGTCATTAAAGAAATACCTCCATACAGATAAGACTGATATAACTTGGACTTTTCTTCCCTGCCTAGAGAATTAATTACTTGACAGATGACATTTAGGCGCAGTCGTAATATCTTTTCTGTTAATGTTTAAACATAGTTTGCTGAGCAAAGTTGATCTGGGTTTGGACTTGTGCAATATCAGATACATGTGTATCTGTAGGCAAGCGCATTCTTTCTTCCCGCGTTGGCTCTCACGATTGAGTTGAGATGCAGCCTTCTGGCCGGGCCTTGTTTGCCATCGCCTTTCGCCCTTCCCTTTCGTTGGCGGGGCCTGAACTTTTGGAAGGCATTTCGAAGCATGGCTAAGTGCAAGCACGCCTGTTATTTATTTAGTGCTTAAAATACCATAACATTTGCGGGATTATATAATCGAACCTGTCGCCGCCGCTGCTCCGCATGCACATCACGCAAATCAAGTCAAAGCGAGCAAAATTCGCAATACGCTTTCTTCTGAGCTGTGTGAGCTCTGGGCTCTGGGCTCTGAGCTCAGTTGTACTGAACTCAGCTAAAAATCAAGTGAAATGAAATCACACGAATTGAAATGAACCTTTCAATGCGCGTATCACGCTGCTGCTGCTACTGTTGTTGCTGCTACAAATGCTACTGCTACTGCTGTTGCTGTTGCTGCTACTTTGCTGCTGCTACTGCTTGTGATGTTTTCTGCCATCGCCGGCGATTATTCAACCACTTTTATTGAAAGGCAAACGGGCGAACAACCAGAGCACTGGCTCTGGTAATCACAAGGAAAGCCATGTGCAAAATGTCAAATGCAGGTACATGACATCGACATTAACGTCACGGCGACGACGTCGGCCGATACATCTGTATAAACAGTATGTACAAGTATGTACGAGTATATGTCCCGCTGCCGTTCACTATCCATTCCATATGCACTCGCACTCCATACCTTTCGCGTCGCCCCAATCAGTCGGGGCTGCAAAACAAAATTAGCATACTGACAATATAATAAACAAAGCACCGGCAGCCCCGGCAATGGCATCCGCAAATGATTTCAGAATGGCACGACGGTCGCAGGATGACAGGAAGCGTCGCATTTGGCATCCCGCTCAGCGACTAATTGGCCAGGGTTACCGCGTCCTCGCGGTGCTAATGTGTCTACACGGCAAAGAGAGTTAAGACTGAACCATTTTTAAGCCGAAAAACATATTTATATAATATATATATTTAAAAGAAAGTAGGCAAAGAAGGCTTAAGATAAAGTCTCTAAGAAGATTTCTTTTCATGTCTCCAATTAAGGAAATTTGAGAATGGCGAACACTTTTGTTAAGGGCAATTATTTCCAAGGAACGTTACTTTTTTTGTTACTAGCTCAAAGTATTTATATTTTAAATTTAAACTTGAAAGTATGTCGTTTTGTTTATCTAACCATATATATATTTGTTAAGAAAGTTTATGGCTGACTTATTCATTTACAAGAAATTCTTTCTCTTGCTAAAGTTCAATGGCAAAAGTAATCTCTATTCAAAAAAAACTGAAGTTTACATTTCTGAGGCAAGAAAATAAGTAAAAATAATGTTTTTCTTTTTGTAAAAAGGTGAATACATAATCCATTTTGCCCAGAAGCAAATAAATGTTGACAATGAAATTCAAGACAAAAAAATAGCAAGCTGGAACTTAAACTTTATTCAAGGGAATCTGTTGGTTTTAAGCTAAGGCGTGGCTTACTCTAGATATTGAATTGTTCTTTAAACTGCTTGCCCCCTTAGCCAGATTTATATTCATTTATATATTCTATAAACATAATTTAGGTGTAGTTACTTCTATTTTTTGCGCAGTGTGTGTGCGATTGCGCGGGTGTTAACTGTTAATGTGCAGTTGGTTATTATGCAGGGCCGGAGCCAAAAATCGTGTCAATGCATTGAACGCAGCTCTTTGGGTTGATAACCTCTGTTGCCGCTCCCCTGCCCCAATCCGTATCTCTCTCTCTCTCATGTTGGAGTATTTGTCGATTCCAGTGACGAACTGGGTCACCATGTGGCCGCTGAGCTGGCGGCATTTCGGTCTCAAATTGGGCAAGCCGGCAGGCGGAGCGGGTGTTGGACAGTCAGACCGGTGACCGGAGACCAGAAACCAGAGGATGGAGAACGAAACCGTTAATAGAAATGCATTAAAATCGAAACGTTTTGGCGTTTGTTCCAATTCTGAGAGCATGCCGCACATTAGTTCCAAGTAATGGACGACTGCAAATCACGCCGCGAATCTCAATTTATCCGAAAACGTCACGTAATTACCCAGTCACAGTCACACTCACAGACCGAGTCGCGTCGCCAGCAACAAGATACATTGACAGTTGTTAGATACACAGCAGACTTCTTTCAAAGTTCGCAGCAGCTGTCTGCCGGCTGCAGATGCGTTTGATTTGTGTCTTCTCTCCCGCTGCTCGGGTACTCGCTTCCCAGACCCAGACCCAGAGCCAGAGCCAGAGCCAGAGTCAGAGCCAAATCCAAGCCAACGCCTCGCCTCGTCTTCCACAGATTTTGCGGCTCCATTGTGCCGTCTCTTATTTTGTATTCCAATCACAAAAGGCGTTGTCAAAGCTGCGACAACAGCAACGCCAAAAGTTGTTGCCAGTCCTCCGGGCCAACAGTTTCTGACACGGAGTGTAGGAGCCGTTGGTGCGAAGAAGCCCAAAGACGATCGACACGTCACTCTGCGTACTGGGAAGGAACCTCTGGAGGAGGAACTCTACTCCCTGCCGCCATTAGATATTTTCAGGCCTACAGAGGCACAATTAAAAATGTTCAATAATCTATTTTACTTTGCTTTGCTTGCATGTTATATTTAAATATTAATACTACATACTAACTGCCTCATTCAGCTTTTAATAATTACTTAATCTGTTTGATACCCCTTTTTTTCTCTATGTATAGACAGATAAGCATCAGCAGGCGTGTGTGAAGCCCAAATAAACCGCCGTTCCTTAAGACCCGCGCCTCTATGTACATATAAATAGTTTCTCATGATGAACATGCCGAAGATAAAAGCCGATTGTTGCCAGATGAAAGCCAACTACCTAAAGGTTGTTCTCAGAATTTTACTAACTTTGTGTACGCCCGCCAAGAGTAAAGTACTTGCGATTGTAATTTCAACTGCCAAAAATAAAAAAAAAAGCGATTTTACTTATGCAACATTTCGCATTTTCATTGACTTTCGATGGGATGACGGGGCAGAAATCGCTGGATCGCATTTAATAGCCCGGCGATATAAGCGAATCGGTTGCGATTTTGTGTGTATTATGGGAGCTTAGCGCTAAACCTTTTCAAATATCTGCCGCTTAATTGCCCATTTAAATTAATATAAATTTCAATTTATGCGCACACACACACACAGTCTGCTGGGTTTTTGTGGATGCAAAATATAATGCGCATACCACATGTGGGCCCAAAGCAACGCCTCCTCAGGACGGCATTTGAAACACGCGAACCGTGAAAGAAACGCTCGAAACTCAAAGAAAAAACTCTCACACACACACACACCGGTGGCTTCCAGCAGATCAGCGCTTATAATACGCATCAAAACGAAATAAAATCGCATTTTTTGTGATTGATTGAGGCATGAGTAATGAAAAATTGAACGTGCAACAGACGCAGACAGGCGAAAGGTGAGGGGGCTGGCTGGGGAATGGTGAGGGGTTTCGGCACGGCCAGCGATATGTGTTTCGTGTCTGTATGACTCTGATTTTATGCGCTACATTACCTTTTGATTTCGATTCACAACAAATCAGGCAGCAATTTACCTAAAAGAGGCGAAATAATAAATGGTGAAATGGAAATGAATGCGAGTGCGAGTGCGAGCGGCGTGAATAATATTTAATAAAATTGAATTAGCCGTGTGCATATCGCGCACAAATCATCTGGCGACGTCAGCTGGAAATCTCTGGCCAAATTGCGATGACGATGAGAAGTCTCAGACTAAACAAAAGTTACGGCCATATTAAAATGTCATCGTGTCATTGGTTCAGGACAAGGGAGCACAGAAAGAAAATCCTCCTTGCCAATATGAAATGGGATTTCTTCAATAAATATTAGTTTAAATAACTTTTAGTATAGAATATAATAAATAGGGAGTAACATAGAGCTAAAATTAGTATTGTAATGACCGTTTATATCTACAAGTCACAGCCTTAAAGCTCTGTTATCTGGAATTAATCGACTGACTAGTTATTCGCTCAGTGCTGTCACTGGTCCCGAGACCAAGGACCGGAGAGCAAAGTCCGAAGTCCGGACAACTAACGACGACATGATGAAGCGTAAACAAACATGTCCAACTTGGAGACAGGCGGCGGACAAACTGGGCGCTGCTGAAAAGTAAAACAAAATGAAATTTTATTTTGCATTGGAAATGATTTCTGTGACGGTTGTCCGTCCGACGCGTCGTCTCGTTCCACCTCCGCCCCCTGCCATGCATGCTTTGGATTTTTATTTGTATTTCGAATGTTTTGCGAAAGTGCCAGCAGCATTTTTAGCCAGAGTCCATTTGCTAAACGCCACGCCCCGCTCGCCCCTTTGTTATTTTCCAGCCAACTAGGAGTAGTTTTTTTTTTTGTTTTCATCCCTTTTTGTTGTGCCCCGTTTCTGTGTGATTTTTGCCATGCCCCGAAAAGTTGCAGCAGAGGAGCCGGCCACGAAAAAAAGCTGAAAACTCTCGGAGGGCACAGACACACACGTAGCCAGCCGCCTGACTTTCAAACACCGGAGCCGGAGCTGGAGCTGGAGATGGAGATGACGCTGGAGCTGGGGTCGGGGATGGAGCTGGAAGCCTGGTCTCCAAGTAGATGACCCGCATGAAAATGCTGGCCCTGGCATATTTTTATGCCGCAAGCATGCAGGACAAATGGCTGAAATTTTTGCAGCTCCTGATGATGACGAGGTCCGAAGGGCAGGCGCGGATCGAGGGCATTGGGCAGCAAGGACAGCGCTGGCTGCAGTTAGTTTTCGACATGTGTACGTGGCCCGCCATCAGCAGTAGTCTGGCCGATGCAAAAAGTCCCCTTACCCTCACAGCCTCTGGCTTACAAGCCTGCCATCACACTGTTGCAGCAAGCACTTGAAAAAATATTGGATCTCTTTTACCACTTTAAGCCCGGCAATAAACGAAAAGTTAAAGGCAAGTAAATATCAGATTTTTCATTTAAATACAATACAATTGAAGATTTATGGGACAGTGTTCTTAATTAAGTAATTAAAAGGAATCATTAAAAATTATTGCTTAACGGTAGCCTGTAATTAGTTATAGCAAATGATTCTTAAAGGTCATCATACGAACCAGTTATAAAAACTACAATGTAAAGATTCCTATTAAATCTTTCAAAAAAATATGGAAAGGTTAAAGATTACTTATTATAATTTAATTCTAGGCAGTCAGTTGTATAATATTTTATGAAACTTTCGCTTTGAAAAGGTGTAACCATTGTAACTCCCATTTTTTCTTTAAGTACATCCTAGTTCCTTCCGTGTCTAGTACGTGTGGAGACACTATATATATAGGTATATATATGAAAGGAGAAATTGAACAAGTCGTTTGTCGGCCGCCCTAGGAATTTATGTGAACAGAGAGCGCGTTGCTCGAGTTGAAAATTAAACATTGCGTATACGCCTAGGTGCATAATAATTCATGCCTGGAGTAGCGCCTGCCATTGCTCACCAGCCAGGCGACTGCAGGCGAAATTGTGTGTAAAATGTTTTAATATGAGCTCATAATATACGAGCCACAGACGGAGCGGGGCGGTGAGGTAACGGGAGCGGTAACCCCACCCAAAGTGAGTGGACACCGCAGCTCAATTTGTGATTTATGGACATTGCCTTTGGTATAAGGGAAGCCTCCAGTTCGGTTATTGAAGGCAGAGCGTATTGCCTTGCAAGTGTTGTCCTTTGTATTGTGCATTTCGGGCCAAAGGCCATGAAATTTTATTGTTTAGTTTGCTGGCCCGGTCAAGGCGTGCGATATGCCTAAAAATGGCTGCCAGCCGGATATCCTGTGGCACACGGCCTGCAATTGAATTTACATTTGGTTGTACTACACTCGCACCCGAAAAGAAAAAAGAAAAAACGGACAGAAAAACACTCAGAACCTCGTGCGCTTTTTGCTTGCAACTTTTTGGCATTTGTTTTCGTTTCTCTGTTGTTTTTTGGGCCTTTTTTAATTGAGCTGGAACTTGTTTGTGCTCTCGAGGACACCCTGGGATAACAATAATAAAATTCTATGATGTTTACTCGCCGTCCAGCGGGGCGGAACTGGAGCAGGCTTTAAAGCCAGCGGACGCAGCTCCCATCTTCCGATCGAATGACGGAAATTCAATCAGGAACTGACCTAATTATAATCTGCGTAAATCCTACACACAAAACACACCGCAGCTCTGATTTTGTTTGTTTTGGTTGGTTTTTTCTTTTGTTTGCCATAAGCTGCACATTTACTAGTTGGTTTCCATTACCGAACTGCACAGCTCATGTGGTTAGCGATTTTTTGCTTGGCGGTCAAACTAAAAAATCAATTATGCCCTGCCCGGTATTTAATTAAATGTTGTTGCCATTTTTTGTCCACTGCATATTAACGCAATTATTGAAAGGGGTGGTGCATGGACGGGCTTAGGCGTTTGATATATATTCAATATTTTTTATGCAGCCACGCCCGCGGCAGGTGGCACAAATGGAAGCAAAAAAAGAAACAACACGATGGAACGGTGTGGCAGATGCATCGGGACGCAATGGTGCTGGGCGAAATGCAATTGTGAAGCGTTTTGCAAATATTTTAGCACTTTTAAATAAATACATGCCGGCGGGCAACTGCACTTTGGTTGAATTTATGGCAGCAAAAGTTAAAACGAATGCCACGCCAACAAATGGCGCTCACGTTGAACGTGGCGAAAACCGTTGACTGGGAATGGCAGGCCGCATAAAATTGGCGTGTGTCGACGTTTCCCAAAAATTCAAATATTTATTTAACATTCTTTGTGTTTTTATTGGCCAGAAAACTGGTTCTGGCTTCCTTTTATTTTTCAGCGGATACCTCATGTAAGTAACGCTTGAAAATTGGGCTAATGCAATAGCCATCAAGCAATTATTTTGACATTTTGAGAAGCGTAACATTGGCGCATATTGCATCAGCCGCCGTCAAGTTCTTCTTACAATCAGCATGGACTTTGTCTTATATTTAAATTGCATTTCCAAATGAAATCCAGAGAGTTGTCCTCAGGCTACGACTGGATTTTTTGCCAATTATTTGATTAACTTGCCGGATTGCTTTCACATATTGGGAATATCAGTTTACACTTGCGATAATCTCAGGTTAACACGAGGGCCAAGGCTAGGCCCTAAGGAGCCCTTTACTTTTGGTTCATTTCAGTCAACGCACTCGAAAAATTGCACTGCCAAAATGGTATTTATTTTTCTTTTGGTCTCAATATGTAAAAATAAATAATAAAACAGAAGTTTAAATGTATTTTGGAATATTATTATACTTCTATAGAGGGTTTAATATTAAAATTAATATACAGTAACTTAATTTCGATTGAAATAAAGACACTCTATGGTTTCGAGTGCATCCTGCTGGCCAGGGTGACCCTCCTCATGGTGCCTGAATGGGTTCAAGAGCCCACACCAATGTCGTTGACATGCCGCGAAAGTAAAAGCCAAACAAAACGGACGACGCCGAGGGCCACGAGCCAGGACATTTTCATGGAGTGGGCGGATGGCATTACGACCTGGTCTGGCCAGAGGACCCTTTTGCAATCTAGGCAATATTCTGTGATATTCCACGAACTGCCGTTAATTACACAAATGCAAAAGTCTGTTGAGCGACCAAATTGGTCGGTAATAAATAAATTCAATTGAATAATTTATTTAATTTATATTCGGACGCTGCCGGAGCGTGACACCTAAAAAGCAGTAAACAAAAACAAACTGTTTTATTTTCCAGCCCCAGCACTCTTGTGTGTGTGGCAGGTGGGCAGATCGGAGTGGAAAAAAATGTGCCCGGGATGCGGAAGTGTGCAGCAGGCTGACGGCGAGGTGTTAGAATTTGGTGCAGTGCAAAAAAAAAAAAAAAATGAAAAGGAGACATGACCGAAACAACAAATGGCCAGCGGGACCCGAAACCCATTTCTCACACTGGCCGTGGTGGGATGAATGTGTGTGGCACTGGCCAAGTGAATTTGAGGAACGAAAACAAATCGTTTAATTGGCTTAAGCAAAACGTAACCATTGCCGATTATATAACAACCGTCCAGGTCCCAACTCAACCCAGCGACAATGGCGTTGACAGCGGCGTCGACGGCGCCAGCGACTGCGACTGGAGATAAACCAGTTTTTTATAAAGTAGTTGGCCAGTTCGCCACCGCCACCGCCTCCGCCAGCGCCGCCTCCTCTGCAGCCACTGCCTCACTTAGCCTAACCGACATCGCTGCTCCGCTGCTCCGTTTTTTAAGAGCAAACTGACGCAAGGGTGCCGCACCAAAACCACAAGAGACAACCACCAGGCGTCAGCAACGGGTTTGGCGTGTTATCACAGTAGCCCTCGGCTATGGCAACTGGCTAAGTGCAGGTTAACAGGAGCACTTAGTGGCTAAATAATCGGATACATTATTATATATTCAAGGCACTGAAACATATTTCTCAACCTCTATTTCAGATATCTTTAATATGCCAAATTGAGAGTGATTTCTTAGCTTAGAAGACGTGCCTGCTTATAGACTCCACTGTACCCACTCCGGTCCACAATCTGGTCCGACCCGACCCGACACTTCGTGTGGGCCATGTAGCGAGAGCATATAAAGATAATGGAAAATCTTGGCGCGACTTAGTCGGCCAACCCGTTGCCACATTCGCACTTGAGCCCTCGTCCGAGCCAGAAATGCAGTCCCACACGCTCCTGCTGATCGTCGCCGTTGCCATCGCCATCGTGGCCCAGGCCCAGGTCAGTGCCCAGTGGTTGCCCTTGCTGATGGCAGTGACTCCTTACCCCCGCCTTAATTTGCAGGCGGCGTCCAAGTTCCAGGTGAAGAACCACGAGGACGCCGAGAAGGCCTTCGAGGAGTGCCGCGAGGACTTCTACGTTCCGGACGATATCTACGAGAAATACCTGAACTATGAGTTCCCCGCCCATCGACGCACCAGCTGCTTCGTCAAGTGCTTCCTCGAGAAGCTGGAACTCTTCACTGAGAACAAGGGCTTCAACGAGAAGGCCATGATTGCACAGTTCACGGTCAAGAGCAGCAAGGATCTTTCGACAGTGCAGCACGGCCTGGAGAAGTGCATCGATCACAACGAGGCCGAGTCGGATACCTGCACCTGGGCCAACCGCGTCTTCTCCTGCTGGCTGCCCATCAACCGGCACGTGATCCGCAAGGTCTTTGCCTAGAAGAAATGTGATACAATCCATTGTTTAATAGACTTCCCAACCTATTTTAGAAACAAATTGGTCCTAATAAATAACATTTTTATAAAATCTACAATTTTATTTTCAGGTATTTACAGGAGTGAATCAATTACTTTTTTTTAATAAAATATTTCTTTCCTCTATATCATTTCATCTACTTTTCTTTCCTCTTTCTTAAATGTACTTTCTTTTATAGCTCTTCCATATAGTTAAATAGTTTATTAAACCGAGTCAAACAAATGTCCCGTCGAAAGACTTAAATAAGAAATAAGAAAACGAGGAGTTTTAGTTTTCTGTTTTTTATTCATTAGATCTCTGCTTAAGACTGAATTCATGAGTATAAAATCTGAATTCTAGTGCCCTTTGTTTACAGAAGTTTGGGAGCGAGATCGCCCACTGGGGATATTGGTGCTTACATTATTTGGGAAACAAAAACTGACACTTATAGATTTCTATAATTGTTTGTTATTTAAGAGCGAGATTGCCCGCTCCGGATGTCGATTGTTTACATTGATTTTAGAGTGGAATAGCCCACTCTGCATATTCTTATTTTTCATAACATAGCTGAATATGTGAATATGTCACTATATATGTACATATGTATGTATATATTTTATATATATATAACGAAATGTTTTCAATAGTGAGTTCCTACTTCTTTTTCTCTCTTGTTTAATTCTCTGATCTTTACTAATTTCTTTAATCAATAAGAGTTTGACGTAGCTCTGCCAGAAATCGAATTCTTAAGAACTTTATCATTATATTAACACTTTAACTTCTAACTTTCCTATCACTGCAGACAACTTTAAACTATATAATAATTTAACAGAAGGGGCGACTTTAATTTGTAGTTTCTAGAAGTATCTCTCTAAAGATTCCGCGACTTTAATTTGTGGTTTCTGGAAGTATCTCTCTAAAGATTCCGCTAACAGTGCCGTGTTAATACTCGAAAATTAAACGCAACACGAAATAAGATTATCCACGCCATTCAATTAAATGGTTTTTGCTATCAATTGTTTCAGTAATTACACAGAAAATTTGATTTCATAACCTCTAGTGTAATAATAACATGCATAGCGCATTTATTTTACTTTTATATGTGTAATCAACTTTCTAAACTCAAGTCCAGCTTCATTTTATTCCAAGTATTAATCAAACGCATTCTGTGTGGAACTGTGTAGAACTGACCTAGTCCAAGGGGAGCTGGCCACGCGCTCACAATTTTATTCTGTGCATCCAAATCACATCCAGTCCGCGTTGCGGCTATGAACTGGGATTCGTTGAACTTGCTGGCGTAATCTCGAGTCGGCGCGCCGATAACCTCCGCCTCCGCTGCAACGGCGGCAGCTGATCGTTGACTCCGCCAGCGGATGTTTTCGTAGCTAGTTCAGTTTGTGCATTACCCGCAGTTAGATGGGTTTCCAGTGGCAGATTCTACTAAGCCTTTCGTTGCTCATCAGCCAGGTTAGATGCAGCTCCCAAATAAATTACAATTCAATCACTCTATAACGACAATCCAACTTCTACCAGGCTTCCGCTAATTTCGCCAGTAATGTCTTGATGATGGAGAAGTGCCTGAAGGAGCTAAGCACTCCAGAGACCATTGCCGGCGACCTTAAGAAGCTGGAGCGGTATCCGCTGTGGACGAGAGAGGAGCTGCCCTGCCTGCTGCGGTGCTTGGCCAGTGAGAAGGGCTGGTTCGACATCGAGACAAACCAGTGGAAGTTCGAACGACTCACCGACGACCTGGGTCCCGATGTCTACAACTACTGCAGGTTCGAGTTGAGGCGGCAGGCCAGCGATGGCTGCACCTTCGTCTACCGGGGATTGCGGTGTCTCAAGCAGGCCGAGCTACATGCCGGCATCAGTCAGAGCACCCTGCTCCAGTGTAGCCGCCAACTGAATGCCACCAATGAGAAGCTGCTGCAGTACAGCAAGCTCAATAAGGAGGAGGCTATTCCCTGCCTCTTTCAGTGCTTCGCCGACGCCATGGGCTTGTACAATTTTACGACCGGAGACTGGAGGCTCTCCAACTGGCATCAGGCCTTTGGGCCAACGCGAAACGGGGACCAGCCCAGCGAACCGGGCTACAGTGGCTGTCGTCTGAGTGAGACCCAGCGCGGGCAGGCGGCCAATAAGTGTGCGTGGATGTACCAGGAGTACAGGTGCTGGGAGCGAATCAACGGTTATGCCTTGCAGCCGCCAGATCAGGAGGCCTCCTGAATCTGATCTGTATTAATTATTAATCGCTAAGACATACCGAGAAGATTCCAGTTCACTTTCAGTTGGAAACATAGATAGCATTCCACAGTTCATACTTTGGAAACAACTGAATATAACTTGTATCTTTCTTTATTTAAATTCCTTCTATATGTTTACTTTGCTGCTTAGACGGCCATCACGTAGCAGGTGAACTGCTGGTAGTAGGTGGCACACGGGTTGCGACCCCTGCGCTGGTGGCAGCTGCCGTAGCGAGCCGTCTTGGCCGGAACGCCCAGCTTCTGTTGCATGGCCGGCACGCGCCAGCGTCGCAACTTCTGGTCAAAGACTCCCAGCTTGTCCAGGAAGCAGCGCGTGTAGCAGGGTATGGGCTCTACGACGGGGAAGCTGGCAAAGGCCGCGAAGCTACTCCACTCGTCCTGGTCCACCACCTGAAGGCAGTCCTTCATGGCTTCCTTGGCCGCGTTCGACAAGTTTGGCATGCTTTCGATCACCATGAATGGGTGGCTCTCCATCTGTAAAGAAAAGGAGAAACTCAGCTTTAAAATTTACCAAATTTGTACTTTTAAAATTCTTCCGTATATTTAGAGGCATGGGCATCTCTGTTCTATTTTAATCTGAGGTCACTGGACTCGACTTATCGCCGACTACTCACTTTGGTGAGACAGTGGAAGCCCGCGTATGCATGCGAGCAGCTGCTCTGACCGAATCCCTGGGGCAGCTCCAACTTCCGCCGGCAGGCCTCATAAACGGGGGCTCCAAAGATCTTTTCGACGCCAACGCTATCGAAGCCCGTCTGGTTGCTGTAGAAATCGAACATCTCACTCAGGTAGCACTGCGTGAAGCAGGGAATCTCCTCGTAGCCCTCCGACCAATCCTTGAAACGCTCTAGCCGCTCGCCGAGCTCCGGAGTGAGTCCTCCATAGCTCTCAATGCACTTGGTGATGGTCTCGGCCTCGTGATCCAGCAGAGCCTGGCCTTCCATCTATGAAATACATTTAACTTGGTTTTGATACTTCCGATACAGCCTTAAAAATGGATTTGAACCCACCACATAGAGCCAAGAGCATATGGCTATTATTAGTACACTCTTCACTGGCATGGCTCAGCAATAGTTTCTATTTTTCCCAGCAGTTTGCTACACGTTCTGCGCTTGATTAAATACTGAGGCTCTGGCGAAAATATCATCAACCACCTCGCAACCATTAGCGATTAGACACGGAAAGAAAAGCAGTACAATCAAGTCCATCAAAATGTAATAGAATATAAACTAATCTCTGATAAGCTTTCTTTATTTTTAAAAGTTATAAGCATTTGTAAACAACTTTGTTGCATGGAAACTTTGTTTTAAGAATTAGGAGGCTGTCGTTTACAAATAAACCTTTACAGAAGTACAATTAATAACTGATTTATTTTCAGTGTGAACTGAATGCTACACTGTGTAGGTGATAACCCAATTTTCGGTTACCTCAAGTTCAAACCGAGGATGCCGAATCGGCAACTGATAACACGCCCTAATCAAGGCGCCCGGTTCAAGTTTGGCGGCCTCGCTTGCGCAAAGAACCTCAACGGCGACGATCGGTTGCGCAACATGGATCGCAGATCGCGGATCACAGATCGCCACCGATGGGCCCGCTGCCCAGTTGCATTTTTATTGATCAACACCTGCCAACGGGGCCGTCACAACGGCAGTTTACTGGAACCGTGCTTCGTGCCATCGAATGCTGTTAATTGATTTTGTGTTTTTGTTTTGGCATTTTGCCCGGCCACTTGTCGGGGGCTTTTAATAATGTCTTTTCTGTTCGGCCCGGGGCTTGTAAAGGAGCGACATCGTCCCACTTTACGCATTTTTGAGCAACGAACAACCGGATTCGGGTTTTCGGAATCGCTGGCCAAAAAACATGTTTAACAAAACACGTCGCATCATCGTCCACATTATCCCGGGCCGATGAAGATCTCTTCATCGTCGCAATTGCAAGTGGGCAAAACAGCAAATAACTCCAAAGTGGTTCTGCCGGATCGGCCAAACAGTCAACAAAAACAACCGATGCGGCATCCACTTCCACGAATCCCAAGTCACTCAGAAAAAATGCGTCTTAATCAAAGCAATTTAATTTGTTATTTAAAGTTAATAATTTAGAGAAAATCACACTTTCAGAAATATAACAGAAAAGAAAAATAGAATTATAAAATATATATTTGTTATTAAGTAAAGTTTCTTTTTTAATGAAAGCCTTTATCAGATTGTTTTATATTCTGACTTTTATTTAATATACAAAGAACATACTTCTTTTGGTGTAAGTGTATCTTTAATATAAGTATTCAACTATTGCTTCCTTTCTAATTTTGCAGAATGCTAAAATGACAGAATAACTAAATTTAAAAGTTGACTTACAAATATGTATGTATAATGTTTTTTCTAATCGAAAAAATTGCTGATTTTTTTATATAGAGAAAAGAAGACAATAAGAAAATCTCCTGCTTTGTACTCCTTCCTTCTCTTTTCTTGTGATAAATAAAGCTTATAGAAGTTCAAGTTTTCCATGTCATTAAAGATAAAACTATCTCCGTATAAACCATAATAAGTAGTTTTGTTTCTGTGTACGTTTCCCCTCACAATTTCTTCGCAATGACCTTGGCTCGTTTTCTTGCGTGTTTGGCCGTAAAAATTATAAATCCAGTTTTCGATTTCCTCTCTTCTTTCACTCTTGCACAGTCACAATCTGAACAAATTTTCGTTATATAGTTAATTGTTTTGCCCCGCCGCCGCCAGTGGTTGCCAAACGGCTTTCGGTGGGGCAACCGCGATGACAACGATGACGACACAGCAGCCCAGCCAGCACCATATGCCTCTGTGTCTATAGTTCAGGAATCAGCATAGCCAGCGGCCACGACGGTAAACTGGACTGTCCGGACTGGACTGTAAAAAGATGCGATGCGATGCGATGCAGTCGGAGCCTGACCTTTGGCAATTTGAAATGCAGCCGCCTGCAACATCGGCAACACTGCGTTTCTGGGCCCGGGATGGGGGGCGATTTCACAAACGATACCAGAGCCAGTCGCTGTTGGTGCTTAGCATTTTCATTGAGGCCGGCTCAGCATAGATTTGAATACATTTTGGCAGGGCTGTGCGACCTGTCGCATTAATTTCTCTTTCCATCCCGCCGAAGACAGCTGAATTTATTGAGAAGCTGGAATTTTAAAGCGTTTCTTTTGTGCGAGATTTCAAGGTTATAACCCAGTTTCTGCCAGGGTGCGTTCATACGTTTCGCGTTGTCTTCTCTTCTTTTATTTATATTTTATTTTATTTTGTTTTTTTTGGCAACAGTGTTTTATGGTGAGAAACGCAGGCCGGGCCTGGTCTGAAGCTGAGACGAAAATCGAATCCGATCCGATTCGATTCGTGTTCAATGCATTAACTAGCAGCCTTTTGATAAAAGCTGGCGGCAGATGCTTGGACCGATAACAATGAGCTCGTGTCCTTGGCTCAGTTGGGAACCGAACTTGCCACTAAATGCAGGCCAGCTGCGTTTAATGACATTTACAAATTGGGCCTGGCAAATATAATTAAAAATACATCAACTTATTGCGGCGAGGGTTGTGCAATTTTTGGCACATTTGCCATGCAAATCAAAGCTCCACTTAACGGGGTTGCTTCTGCTTCTGCGATTCCGGAGGGTTTGCCTTTTCGGCATTTCGAGAGGGGTGCCCCGTGGAAATGGCCATAATTAAAAATACATCTAGGCGGCATGTGGATTTTATGTGTGTCCAAGTCCGGCAGCTGGACCGAAAAACCATATCGCACCAAAAACGAAAGTGAGCTGCACCGAAGAAAATAATAATAATGTTAGTTGGGGAATTTTCTGGTAATTGGAATGTCTAGGCAGGACAAGGTTTAATGTAAGGTATAGTTAGAAATGGTATTGAAAAAACATCGATACTATAAAGATAGCTTTGTATATCGGAATGAATCGATCATATCGGAACATTTTTTAAATAAAGAAATATTCTCAGACAAATTAACATGATTTGATATTTATTTTTATGTTATTACAACTTTTACTAATGCTTTGAAATATCTAAGCTTTATTCGGTGTTGAAACAAAATTGTATAAAAATAATAATCTATACTTTAGATATTTATATCGATTTTAATTATACTTATATTATACTATTATATTATATTATTCAACTTATTATGAATGAATGCGACATTTCGAAGAAGAAACTTTTGTATGATACAAATACTCTCCTTATTATAGTTGCAGTAAAATAATCATAGGAGCATCAAGTAGCTCCCCCCTTTTTTTCTTTCTGTGTGGAAACATTGAAGAAGTCAACAACCTGTGCGTGATTGTTGCCTTCAATTTGGTGCAAAACATCCAACTCATTAACTCGGCATCTTGGCTAGGTGGGAATTAATTATGCAGATTTATTCATTGTGTTGCGATTTCAAGTGTGGTAAAATGCAGCCCGCCTAATGAAGGTATGTGTGCTGCCAATGACGCCGACGGTGATGATGATGACGATGGGCTGGGGGATTGATGGGATTCGGGCTTTGGGTTTTCGGTGTTTGGTGTTTTGTGTCTGGTTTTGGGCGGTGGCTGTGCCCAATTTTGGAACACCCAAAAAAAGCTCTCCAACTCCTCAAGCGGCTGTCGGATTTTGGATCTTACAAATTAATCTCCGGAGCAATCTCCCTGGCTTCCGCCCTGCGAGATACATTAGCTCTTGGAAGCAAGCACTTTTCAACGGATTTTGAAAGTAAATTTCACTGATCATTGACCTCGGACTGTGGTTGCGTGTAATCGGTTGAGACCGAGGCCTGCCTGCCGCCACTCTGGGGGGATTACATAAATCCGAAATTAGTTAATAAATGAAAACTGTAAACTGTAAACTGTGAAATGAGAAATAAGAAATGCTATTGTTCAATATATTGAAATCATGCCGTTACGTTCGAATAAAACGCTTGGACGCTGCACTCGCTGCTGCAGTTTTCCACTGACCCAGGCCATTTCGGTAGCCGTATTTTCTGGCCCCTCGGGGTTGGCCAACGGAATTGGCTTATGTAAAAAAATATTGCCATTGGCTGCCGTTAAGTGACATAAAAATTAACGGAAGACAAGGTGAGCGAACAACACACACTTCAAAACAATTGTCGGGCCAGCGGTATGGAGCTAGGGCTTGTCAACTAATTAACTTGTTGTTAAAAACAATACGAGAAGGAGTACTGGATGTCAGGTAACATTTGCAGCTTACAGTTGAGGTCAGCAATTAACACTGAAGACATTTACTCAAACAATATTCAATGTTTTTACTACTACAAATAAAAACATTACTTACCTATACTAATTTATAATATTATTGTTATATTAATACAAATAAAAGGAACTTCATTCTGGTATATTTAATATTTTCCCATAAAGAAATGAGATTATTATATTCTGATTGCCTTTTGTAGTTCGTTGAAGTCTCTAGGCTTTTCCTAGGTCAGATTAGGCCTAGCCTAGACCTTGCTCAGAGGCCTAGTTTCTCGCGTATTTGCATGTAACCTTAGTCAGCTTTATTGATTTTATATATATAGAGTGACACCTAGCCTCCCATTGCAATTAACTTTCCACCACACCCACCGAACTAGGTCGAACGGAGTTGCATATACAAATAGGCATAATTAACTGGATACCGTTCTAACGGGCTGTGTGTGTGTGTGTGCGTGTGAATCAAAAGATTCCAGTCACGAACGCGACTCGCCGACAAATTACCAATGCACTTGCCAAATGCCCGAGAACCCGCTTGGCCAAATAAGCCAGACTAAAAGATAACCCCTCCTCCCCAACCGATCGCAGCCTGCCCTGGCTCGAGTATCTGTAAGTGCTCGTATCTGTGCGGTGCATGCACTTAACACGTGTGGTTGCCGCGGTAGGGTGAGGGGGTGTCGTTCAGGCCAAACAACTTTTCTTCCGCGTTGCACATGCGATGGCGATGGCGATGGCGTTTGGCGTTTGCCGTTTGGCGTTTGCAGACTGGGGACTGTAGACTGTGGACTGTATACTGCTGCCGCACCCACCCACAAATGGCCTGCTAAAATCAACAATTAAAACCACCGCTCACAATCTCCCGGCGATCTGATGCAATTTTGCATTTTCGAAATATCTTTTTAATTTCGCGCTTGCAAATTACTATGATAGTCGTCTCAGCTGGACAGAAGAATTCGAAACTGCTCCGACATAATTTGGCATTCGGTTTGATGGCAACGCCCCAAAGGAATATGGCACAAATTCAGCTGCGAAAAGAACCCGTTTCTCGACCTCAAAAGAACCGGGGAAAATCTGGGCTTTGGCTACTGAAACAAAAGCCAAATACCTAACTGGCCTATGAGTAACTACTACTGAAAGCGAAAGCATAACTGACAAGGTAGCTCGGTTGCAGTTTTATCCAGTAGTTGTGTTGAGGCTGCGGCTGCTGTTGCTTTTGCACTTCTAAAACTGGTTCGCCGTCTGGACATGTAGGCAGCAGTCGCAAGTCTTCTAGCCTCCACTTCAATAACACACAGCCAAGTCAGCCAACTCAACTCAACTGTGCTCGACGCCGAACTCAACTGAACTCGAGCCCTACACGGAAAGAAAAAGGTGGACCACCAACTTCTGTCACTCTGGAACTGTAAAATATATATTTTTAAAGATTTTTGTACAAGCAAAAACCTCACAAATATGTTAGATCTAAGAAATAAATATAGGAAATTGTATTTATTAAATAGAAAGGAAATTGAAATATGATTATCAACAATAACTGTTTCAAAATAACGCCATAATTATTATAATAAGTACAGCATAGTAACTCATCTCTAAGCGTAGTAATAAAAAAGACTCCATCGACCGTCCTTTAGCAGTGTCCCCTTTGTAGCTGGTATCACATTTCTTGTTTTTGCCTTCGGGGCTCCGATTCAGTTTTTCCCTCCCTCCTCTCATGCTTTTTCCTCTCAGTGCTGTCGGTTCGACTTTTCATCAGAGCCAGCTGTAATTGTTCTGCAGCAGTCGCTGGCTGTAATTTCATATTCTTCCTGCATTCCGAAACCTTGAATCACATTTCTTGCATTTAATTGCAGACATTTTTTTCTTGTGATTTTCTCCCCTCTTCTTGCCACTCGAAGGCGCCGCTGAGTGGCTGCCGTTGACCGCCGAGCTGGGTCACTTTTAATAGCCGCTGCTGCCACTGCAACAATTACACGAATAACTAAAAAAAAAAAAAACAACAACAAAGAAATAGCAGGCACAGCAACTGGCTGGCCTACCTTTTACTGGCACGCACTGCACTCGAGATGGCGGCCTGTTTTAAATGCCAGCCAGTTGAGTGACTATGGGCTAAATGGCTCTCGCAGTCTGTTTACTTATTTACATTAATATTGGCGGAGGGTAAGTATCGAGCGGGGTATCGGTGCATAATTCGAGTTGCATTGCCGGCCACCGGTTGACCATCGCATTAGGAAATCATGCTAATACGGTGAACGTTTTGTAAACAGTATTAAATAAATGATTGCTTAAATTAAGACAGACTTAAAAATATATTTAAGCTATAACGTTAGCTTAAAATATATATTACGGCGTCCATGCGGCGTATGCGCAATTTCCAGATCACCTAGAAAAATGCCAGTCGCATGACTCATACGCAGAGGTGAAGTTCAGCCATGAATCTAACTATCTTGCGGATTGCACGATGCCGTGCCCTCAGCCGTGATTAGCTGCAGATACAAATTGAATGCTAGCTAACCCACACATACACACACACACACACACATCCCTCTGAACTTTCAGGCAAAAATTCCATTTGCACCCCCACCTTAAAAAAAAAAGACATAAAAAATAATAAAGAAAAGGCGAAAAATGCAAAGCGCAGGCAGCAAAAGTGTAAGGCAGGGAACAACAAAAAAAAAAGATCAATTGACAAATGGTTTGGGCCACAACAATAGACGCCGGCGTCGACGGCGACCGCAGCTGAGGCAGAGAGCTCTCTGCCGACGCCACATCGCTGCCTGCATACGAAACCAGTCGCCGCTGCTAGTGGGGAAAAAGCCAGTGAGAGAGATGGAGAGTGAAAGAGAGCTACGAGCTGCTACGAAAAGCTGACTGCTACGAACAGCGTTGCAATGCCGCTGTCGCAGTCGCTGCCTCAGTCACTGCCTCAGTCGCTGCCTCAGTCTCAGCCGGCGCGTGGATTGTTCGCGACGCCGCGCATGCGCAGCGGTATAAAAAGCGACAGCGCCAGCAGGCAGCCACTCACAGTCGAAGTCGTCGGTGCCAGAGGTGATTCTGTTTTCCTGTTTTCTGTTTCTCAAGTGCGGTTCCGTCGGTGCCCCCTCAAAAAATATTTTTCAAAAAAATAACAAAAAATAGAGACAACTCCTACTCGCCAAAAATGAAGAAGTTTCTCGTGGTGTTCGTGGCATTATTCGGAGCCGGTATGTATCTCTTAGCTAGCTAAGTGAAATGGAAATGGAAATGGAAGTGGAAATGTAGAGGCGTCCAGTCAGCTTTTCCGCTTGCGCAACATGAAGGACACTTGAGTGCTGAAAAATGTAGAGTGCAAAATCGAGAGAGTGCTTGTGCAACGACGGGTAAATCAACTATCACTGCTCCACTTTTACCTCGTATCCAAAAACGAACTCGAAATCGACATCGACATCGACATCGAAAACGCAAAACGAAAAGCGAGACCAGAGGGAAATGTAATTTAATTGAGCAAGTCAGCCCAACCCAGGCGCATTAGCTTGCATTTTTCCAATACAAAGATACAGTTACTACTTATGCCTGGTACACGCTACAAAAATAGCGCAAATTGAGATTTAATTGGGGAAAACTTAGCGAGGAATCATTTACGTATTTTCTTTATTCAGAAAATGGAATATTTTCCAATCGCATTTATTTTTATTTAACGCAAGAAGGATAAAACGTAACTTTTGCTTAAATAAAATGACTCAGGAATTAAAAATCTATTTTAAAATGGGAAAATATTATAAATTTGTGTATGGGGTTTGTCTAGGGCTTCTTTTGAAAAACTTTAGCCTTATCTGAGCGGATCTTAAGTTGTTTCTTTCCGCATAATGCAAAATGGAATGCCCAACTTAAGATCAATAGTTTTTCTTTCGGTGTAATATCTGCAGCCACGAATCTCCACATCTATTGGTTTGGTGCGGTTCAGTTCGGTTCGATTTCATTACCTCATCGACGCCGCCTTAAAAGCTGGGAGAAGTTACAACAGAGACCATCGTCTGGCTCCGTTGCAGCTCGATTTTGCAATCGATCTCTGGTGTTGTAAGCGATATTTAGATCCGAGCTGCAGGTTATCTAATCCCGGTCCGGTTACGAAACTGGAGCGTTGGACTTCGTGTCGGGTTTCGGTTTTCGCTTTCAGTTGCCTTCGCGGAGGGTGTGGTCGGTCAGTAGTTATTGCCACCAAAAAAAAAAAAAAAAAAAACAAATTCGCAAATTGCTGGCCAACGCCGAATTCTGACATTGACATTGAAATGCTTTTTAGATAAACGCTGCAAAGATGCCTAATTGATGAGATCCGATAAAAATAATACTGACTGGGCTAGGCTCAGGAATTTTAACTACGCAACTTGGCCGCTCCCCAAAAATTAAATTAAAAACAACAACAACAAAATGTAGTCAAATCGAAACCCGTTTGCTTTTTTGGTTATTCAACTTAACAATTTTTGCAAATTGCGTGCCATGCATTTTTTTTAATGTTTTGTTGTCTGCCAAGTCGTGCATGGCCGCAAAGGCAATTTCGCTGCTCAATTTTTAATTGCCGGCAATCCAAAGTTATTAAATTTAACAACGGGCCGAAACATAAACGCTTTAATGGGCCCGTTTCGATGAAAAGCCGCTCGAGCATTGTCAAGTTCAAGTTGCCATTAATTATGCAACGGCACTTGCTCACTTAAGCGCTGTTCACTTGCCCGCTTGTTGCGCTCGTTCGCTGGCGATTTTAAGGCTCGCCCAGTGGCAAGTATATGTATATAGTACTACCGCCCCCGCCTCCCCCGAGTGGGGGTCAAAAAAGTTACAACAAGACCGCTAATCACGACGATAAACAATTTAAGCGTCGCAAAGATTGCCGAAAAAAGCGAGCCGCCGCACACACAATAAATTTCCGCATTTTGTTGCGTCGTATTGTGACTTTTGTTTTGCCTTTTCTGCTATCGGAAAACTAACACCGACCGCAGTCGAAATAAAAAAAAAAAAAAGAATATGGCCAAAGACATACAAAATAAATTTTGCCATTTTTCTATTGCCACACACAGACAGCGCGGCAGCAAGTCACGCTTGAAAGGTTTTTATTTTGTGGCAACAAAATCAAACGAAAAGGGCCGCGCAGCCAACATGCAACTGCAGGGGGCTGCGGAGGGTATTCTATAGGTTGCATTAGGCCAACACACACACACACACAAGGACTCGGGGCTATCTATGCTGATTTATGGCCAACAACAAGGAGGGCCAGAATACAAGGCTTTTAAAACTCAATTTGCATGCCACTTTTGCCACAACACGCGAAGCATTGCAAATCAATTTTTCCAAAAGCGGCAGCGACGATGCGTTAAATTTGAAAGAATCATATCTATTCAGCGGCTAAGTCGCCTGTTCGGGCTAAACGGATTTATGGCTCAGACCAGCGACAAGTCGAAACTATTGCAATGACGCACAACTTCACACTGAGGGAAAAGATTGGGCCTATAAATAGGTTCTACACATAATTCTCTTTCCCCATTTTTCGTATTTAATTGTATGGCAAAGAAGATGGAAATTAAATACAGATAAATTCAGTGCTGGCAAAAATATCGTTACCTTTTGGCGCTCTGCATACAAAATTCCCACTCAACAACTATCGAGAAATAGGCAAACAATAGACAAAACAATTCGAACGCAGATTAACCCACATACGGGGCAACATGCCGGCAACAATGTGGGCAAATATTTAAATATCATTACGGTGTTGTCGACGACGGCGCACCGTATGCAAAAACAGTTTTTGGGAGAAGGCAACATTTAGCGGAAATGCTCGAGTGCTGTTGTTGCCCGGGTAAATACCAAACGGGCCGAAGGCTCCACAACAAAACGTGCTTAAATGTCAGCAATTTTCTTGATTTATACGGCGGCAATGTCTTGGCGCTGTCTTGCCAGACAACAGTGCAAACAACGATAAAAATAACACCATAGAGGAGCCGCCAGTTACGGGCCAGCAAATTTGCCACAGCCACAGCCAAATGATAGATACACACTTGTGCGGCGCTGCCACGAGTGCCGCAAAAAGCGGCAACCTGTGATTGCAACCGCAGCAGGAGCTAGTAGCGATTATGAGTCCGGATCCCTGTCCTTCACAATGCCCCCCCACGGATTCCCTTGCTAGCATGCCAAATGCTAATGCACGGGTTCATTGCTCTGATACTCGTATTTATGAGCTGACAACCCAGTTGGCTGGCATGCAATGCGAATTTGTCATCATTTGTCATGATATCTTCGCAGCTAGAATACACAGAAGTCAGATAAAGATTGCAGATACAAAAGCTGATGTATGTATTTATTATCAGCTATCTGTGGGAGTCCTTAAAGTAAAAACGATCAAGTGAAGTGTCCTACTTATTCATGAGGTATTTCTGCATTTTCCCTTTTTTTAGAAACTTTAAGCCGACATGTTCACATCTAATTACAGAATATGGCAATGAATTATTGACAATGCATGTATGTGTTTGCTAACGCATTCATTTGTTAATTTAAAATTATGAATTTATTTGCATTACCGTGTATTTGCATCTTGACAGTGTCTGTCATTTAAGTGAAACATAAATTAATTTCATTATATCTGGGTTTTTTGCCCCTGCTCGCGCTCCTAGAGCTGCTTAATAAAGTTTGTAATTTGTGCGAGTATTGTGTACATTTTTGGTTAATTAAATGATTATGTTAATGGACGAGCGGATGTACAAATGATAAACAGCAGCAGCCGGGGGTCAGCCGCTGCCAATGGTGTGCAATCAGCCAACAGGACCAACACACACACCAATGTGTCGGCTTTACTGTTAAAATGTCAATAAAAACGTATTATTTAAATGCATATAAACACACATAACACACTCACCGCCCATGGACACCCGAGATCGCATTGTTTATTTGCACCAAAAGGAGCAAAAAAAAAATAAAAATATGTAATTAAGCGCACCAGGCTGATAGATAAAACAATTATGGCCAAACAGTAAATTAAATAACATGCAACACCAGGCAATCAGTCTAACTGGCTTATAAATAATTCGCTGGCTCACGTGGCGACTGCCGGGTAAGAGTATGTACATATATACCATATATTGCATTGGCATGCCGGTCAAACTATTTATTTCCAAGGTGTGCCGCCGGGCGGTGTGTACCGTCGATAACAAAAGACACTTCAGACCTCACCAGACTTCAGAGTGGGTTAGTAGTTGGTCTAGAATCTGGCCCGGCCTGGTCTAGCGTGGCCCAACCGGTTTTTAGCCGAGAATGTGGGCTAGCCGGGCTTTTTGCTTTCATTTTCGTTTGGCCCGCTAGCTTCTGGCGGGTTCTCCGGTCTTGCGGTTTATCGAAGGTAATTTAGATGTTATGTCATGTTGGCAGAATCTCAGCTCCCGGCTCTTGTTAGTTAATGAATAGGAGCTGCGCGTGATATGGTTAGATGTTATCTTTACCACTTTAATTCGCAGCGAATGTTGAGTCGATTTCTGGCTTGGCTTTAGTGAGTCACTCGCCTTAGTCGTAAAATGTTCATTTAAATTCATTGAGCAGGATCTAACGATTACTTAATGAGGTAATTCTTTATTTTTATACAAAGAGTAACCATTTTTTAGTCGAATTTATAAGCAAATAAGAGTTTCTGTGATTTTCTAAGCTAATCAAGTAGTCTCCCTAATCTATTTGATTTAAATTTGCGATAGTTTCTTCGTTTACTCGCCTTAAGGAAATATTGCGCATACGCACGGTGCGCCAGGTGCCTAAGTAATTGCTTAGAAAACATGTGGCGACGCAAGCACACACACTCACAGTCGCCGTAAGTGCACAATCATCGCCCAGAGAATGTGTGTGTGTTTGCGAAGGCATTAGGGCTGCGGTCCATTCCTGTGGTTGCCGCCGGCAACAATGCCAGATTGCACTTTTTCCGCACAGTTGCAGGTGCAACGGTCCCTCCCGCTGGCACAACAAAGCGAACACTCGCCCTGGGTAAGTGCTCGGGAATGGTGCCGTCCTCAAAGCATGGAATGTCCGGCTAATTGATATCCCAGACTAATCTCCAAAGAGCCCCCAATAACAGCCATAAATTAGAATTCGTGGAATCTTAAAAATAAGCAGCGTTAATAAATTCAAATTTAAATTGAAGCGGCTATTGAAATTCGAGGCAACTGCGTAATTAACGAAATTACAATAAACAAATGCGAGGCGCAAAAGGTAGAACGAATAAACATCAATATTTCTCTTCGTTTTTTTTTTTATTATTGACTATTCGGAACTGGCTAAATGACTGACTAAGCCAACCATATATACATATGTATATATGGGTCTGTGTTCGGTGATACCGCGTTTGTTCGGCAAAAATAAATACGCAGCAAAAATAACAGTTTTTAATTAAGAGCCACGCATATAATTTTATCGATGGCAACGTTTTGATTTATTCGACGCTATTGCAACAGCACAAATGTGTCTAAAATTTGATATTTGATTAGTTTACACACACACACAAAATGGAATGGAAATTGCATGTACTATATGCTGATTTTGCTCTGCTTCACTCCGGCTTACTTTTTTCATTCAATTGTTGCATTCATGCGGTTGCCCCAGGCTCTTTTTTTGGCCCAGTGCCCAGCGACCAGGAGTGGGTCCAAGGCTTAGGCAATTGATGCGCACTTTTGATTGAACATTGAACACTGGAAATGAAACGCGACCGCAACTCTGTGGCTTCGCAATTAGATTATCACACATGGGCCACTCACTCACCGGGAATGGGGATATATTTTGTTCATTTCGTGAGGAATTCTTTTCAATGCCAGTCTCCGCGTGGGTAATTATTTTTTGACTGCTGCCGTTTGGTTTTCCCTACTATATCTGAAAACACAAATATATGTATATAGAAAATGTAGAAAATGCAATTCGGTGCCGGTGCAAATACCGCATTAGTTAGTTGTACAAATGCAATTTAGTTCGTTACGCTCTGCGGTTGCACTGAGCTCCGAGCTTCCACGCACGCAAACAGCCAGAGGGATACAACAGGCAGAGGGAAAACGAAGGGGATAAGTCCTTGGCGGCGGCGGGTTTCAGGTGCTGTGACAGTCCGGATTCGGTGTAATTTCTTGCCCGAAAAAAAAAAAACGGGGCAGAGAAGAACGGCGGCGCACGAAACAAAAGTAAATGCAGTTGGCCCTGAGCTGTCAGCGATCCGTGTGTGTGTCTGTATGTGCCGGCGATGCTGAAAGTTGCCTTCGAGATTTATTGGCAACCGTCGTCTCTCTGTCAGACATCAGACTTTTTAAAGTGAATGCCTCTTGGGCCAGATGACAAATGGCCATGCCCAGGCCATCGTCATCATCGTCGTCCTCGGCTCGCCCTGCCGTCATAATGATAATAATAAGCAGCATCTTGGATACGTGTGTATCTGCATCTGCTTGGCTTTAGCAGTTGCTGGGCTTCCTCATCTCATCTATGACTTTTTTCTTTGTGTGTGACTTTTTCGGGTTCATTTGTAGTCGACCGTTCACCGGTCTGGAGGACACAGGCAATAAGGGAGGGGCACGTGGCAATCTGCCTATGAATGTGAAAAAAAGCATGGTGAAATTTGAGGCACTGTCTGCTACCATGTTGCAAGCGGAGGGCTAGAAGCTCCTCGAATTGCCAATGTTTTTAATGCCTAATATTTATTATCCATCTCCATTGCAGCTGTGGCCCAAAGTAGCTTTAAATGCCCTGATGATTTCGGGTTCTATCCCCACGATACGTCGTGCGACAAATACTGGAAGTGTGACAATGGCGTCTCCGATCTGAAGACCTGCGGCAACGGTCTGGCCTTCGATGCCACAGACTCGAAATACCTCACCGAGAACTGCGACTATCTGCACAATGTGGACTGCGGCGATCGCACAGAGCTGGGTGAGTTTCCCAATTGAATTCCAAAAAAAAGAAAATAATTTAAAAAGTTCAGGTAATTTATGAAGATTGATTGGAATTTTCCCTATTATCCCACAGAGCCCCCAATCACCACTCCCCACTGCTCCCGCCTGTACGGCATCTTCCCCGATGAGAACAAATGCGACGTGTTCTGGAACTGCTGGAACGGCGAACCCTCCAGGTACCAATGCTCCCCCGGACTGGCCTACGATCGCGATGCTCGCGTCTGCATGTGGGCTGACCAGGTGCCCGAGTGCAAGAACGAAGGTGAGTTGAGCAGCCTCTAAGGTGTGTAAATAACACTAACAGTAAAAAACCCGCCCTAATTTGCAGAGGTGGCCAACGGATTCTCCTGCCCGGCAGCCGGTGAGCTGGCCAATGCCGGTTCCTTCTCGCGTCACGCCCATCCCGAGGACTGCCGCAAATACTACATCTGCCTGGAGGGCGTGGCCCGCGAGTACGGATGCCCCATCGGCACTGTGTTCAAGATCGGCGACAGTGACGGAACTGGCAACTGCGAGGATCCCGAGGATGTTCCCGGATGGTAAGTTTTCGCACTAGATTTCTGTTTAAGATTATCTCCAAGACTGGCACCTGGTTTGATTGTTGTCTTGCTTTACACTCAGAGAATAAGCTTGCTGAAATTGCTCGGGCATCCGCAGTTATCTCTTGGTTTATAGGATTATAGGAAAATTATACCAAATATTAGATTGAAAGCATGAGGGCACTAGGGACGGTTAGGGTTTGTAATTCTCATATACTTTTTCCAAAATATTATTAATTATTAACATAATCAAATGATCTTAAGAATAAAATTAACCTATTAGCTATTGCCACTAAATTATAACGCTTAAACTTGTCTTAGATTCTTTGTTACTTAAGTATTTGCTTTATAATTTTCCTTACTGAATTCTAATTTCAAAATTAATTAAGTTTAGGGGTTTATGCCACGCTTGCACCTCTCCGCACTCATCACCACATTCCTCACCACCTCTTGGCTTTCACTGTCCACTGTCTCAACTCAACTCAAGTCAACTCAACTGAACAGATCGCTAATCACATCATAAATCACGTTATCCATATCTCAGGCCTATTCTGACATATCTCTTTACCTTGGTCCCATTTACAATTACAGCGAAGACTACTATGGCGATCTGGATTTGAAGAGCATCCGCAAGAGCGAGCTTCTAGCTGGATTGAACAGTGAAGGCCGCACTAAGGGCGCGCCCAAAACCAAAGCTGCCTCCTCCTCCTCCTCATAAACATAATAACTACAACAACAACAACAACAACCTACAACTTTAACAACAATAACTAAAGAACAACAACAACAACAACAATACAACAAGATCAATCAACTCAGATCCCTAATTCCCATCCTGCCAATACTTCCCTCACATCACAAAAAAAGAAAAAGATGAACAAACAAAAATAAGAAAGAAAAAAAAAGAGGGAATACTCAGCCAGCCACAAATCCTAATTCGAATTCGCATAAAAAACTCAACTCAACTCTTTTCCCGCCATTCTTCTCAGTTGACCTCTGTGTTTTTTCTAATTTATAAAAACCTATATCTCTCTGTCGTCTTTCATCTGAGTCCAACTATTGCTCTATCTATCTCTTCATGTTTTCTGTTTTCATTCAAAAAGTTGAACCAACAAAAATTTAAAGACATCCAAATTGCCCTGCAAAATTTTAGGCTCGAAGCAAAAAGACACAAAATTTTTGTAAAGGAAAATAGAGAAGAACGTCGAGGAAAGT
Source organism: Drosophila parvula (assembly GCA_018904695.1). Taxonomy (NCBI): domain Eukaryota; kingdom Metazoa; phylum Arthropoda; class Insecta; order Diptera; family Drosophilidae; genus Drosophila; species Drosophila parvula. Next base: position 125,657 of record JAEIIG010001211.1, read on the forward strand.
AGAAAGGAAAGCGTTCGAAATGAAGCGTAAAATTTAGAGATTTGTACATTTAAGTGATCCTTGTTTATAAGCTTATAATTTTATTTTATTCATAAAAAAAAGAAAAACAAAAAAATATATTAAAAAAACAAAAACAAACTTGATCAGCTCTATGTGTGTCACATTTCTTCTGTCACCCATTTAACTTGTCATCTTCGTCGAACTTTTGTCATCTTAAAGTGCGCGGGCGCTTCGTCGCAGCTGGAAAACTTTTGAGGGAAATAGATTTTTCCGTAAATTACTGTCTATATATATATGTGTGTGTGTGAATGTACTTATATTTTTTTGTTTTCTTTATCATTTTTGCGCTGACTTGTCGTTTAGAGTCTGTAAATAATAAGTAAACACGAAAGTTTGCGGCGCCAGCCATATTTGCCGCAAATGAAAAGTTGGCTGGCATTTCGAAACGACCAGGAAGTCCTTGCTGACGTCTTTTCAAATGCACAAGAACTTTGTTAATTATTCATTAGATTCTATAAACAAAAACGCGATACAAAAACTTTAAATGAATTTTCAAATTATCAACACAATTGCAGGCAGAACCGGCGGCACATACACACACACTTACGCGTGGCAAAAGGGAAAAGGAGAATGGAAAAGGGGGAAAAAGGGAAAAGGGGAAAAGTGGAAATCGTGGGGCAGTGGCACCTCGACCGGGTCCTCAGTTTTAGGGCTTGAATTCGGGTGGGGCTTCACGTTGTCCCCCACACTAACTCATAAAAGCTGGAAACTTTAACTTTTGCTGCTTTATGCGAGTGTCTCTCTCTCGTCTGTGTGGGTGGGCACACAGAGAAATAAATCAATTAAAAACAATTGCTCTTAAACCATATTAACACATTTATTTTTAAATCTATTTTAGTTTTGAGTAGTGCTTTTAACATAATAAAAGTAGTACTTTAATGTGCTACAAATGCCGCTGGTCCTTACAATGTTCTTCTCTTAACGATACTTTTCTCAGTGCTTGAGAAACCTGTGCTTGTGTGCATTTATGGTTCACACACACACACTCACTGGAAAAAAGTTTTAAAACTAATTAAATAAAAATTATAAAACTATACAAACTCAAGGCACAAGTTGTCGCTGCTTTTGGGGGCGGCTAAAGGACATTTTCACCCCTCTCCCGTGTGCGTCTCTGTGTCTGTGTGTCGCATAAGCTCTTTTTGGCATAGAAAAGCCGCGTAAAGAGCTCTCGGAATTTTCGGGCAAATATGAGCATAAAGTCGCCTGCATCCATTCAGTTTTGATGTTGCTCTTGGCTCAGCTCTTAATGCCTCACGCCTTCCTTTCCTCCCTCTGGCTTCTTTCGTGGACCACACACTACTAACCGCTGGATGTCATCTTTTACTTTAATATATTTTGAAATGCTCTCTGGCCGACTCTGTTGTTGCTGCGGGCTGCCAGTTAAGTACAGTAAGTGCCAGTAAGCAATCTTCAATTAAAAGTTACTCTGACCCCTACACCCATTGGAGTCCTTTGGTTCGCCGTGTGTCCTGCTTATGCTGCGGCTAACAGAGGTTAAAAAAAAAAAAAACAACAAAAAACTAAACCCAAGAAACGGGCAACTCCGGAAAGGCAATGCACATAGAAATGTTTTATAAACAAAAATAATTTCGAGGCTGACAAAGATAAAACACTTAAAAAAAACATACTATATTGATATTACCATAGAAATAATCTGGCAACATATATTAATCTAAAACAGTTCCGTTTAAATGTGATTAAATTGGCAGTAACTAAGTAAAAATATTAGCTCCTAAGAAGCCAATCTGGATTTATTCTCCGTGCAGCAGTCACTGGGCAACCATAGTTGAATAACTGGGAAGTAACTCTTGACGGATAATAGCCGGACTGTGTGTCTGTCGTCCGCCTGGCAATGAAATCCTTTTAACATTTTGACTCTAATTAATTTTAATGATGATATAAACGCACAGGCAGAACATAAAACTAGGGAGCTGGCTAGCTGCCTGGCTGCGAAAAGTTATGAGCCGGCAACTGCTTGTCAATATATACAGACCTATATATATATTTCTATACACAACAGCAGGACCAGACGAGGGCTGTAGGTTTGGTCTTGGCCAAGAAAGCCCCGAATAAAATAGAAACGTAAATAAAAGAAAAACAATTTTGGTCCACTAAACAAGAGCCATATTTCGCAGCTTACACCCTCCGCGCCGTCATGATCCGCGTCTTCATCTGGGCGACGACTAAGCCGCAACATTTATGGTGCTGACTTCTCAACAAGGACCCAGTGCTGTGTCCTTGGTTTTTGGTCAATTCCATTTAATTTAATTTAATAGCCTTGCGCTTTTTGTCATTCGCTGCCCGAGATCCGCACACACAGCTCGCATTTTATATGAAGCCAAGTTCGAATGCACGTCACAAAACAAGGTAGTTTATGTAAAATATATAACGAATTTGGCAGTTTAACTATTTAGTTACTAGAATCATTTGTAAATACTTTTAAAATATTTAGAAAATCCCAAGTGCATTTAGGAAATGTTATTCAATTTCGCGAAATGCTTAAGGCTTATCTCCAAGTGTGGCGAATGAAAGAGGGCAAACGGACATGCATGTCCTGGCAGCAAGAGACATGCCACGTCTCCTTGCCATCGCACTTGTCCTTGCTCCCTGCGCTTTAAAGGCAATTTGTTGTTCGCTGATAATGTTGTTATTGCGGCCAGAAGGCACCCGAACCAGCTAGCGTCTTTTAATCCTTGACGTTCTGTTGCTTTGCTCGCTCTGTTCCCTTTCCCTCCCTTCCTCCCTTTTTTTCCACCACTGTTTCTTTCATTTTATCTGGCCAGGCCACAAATCCTGGTGAGTGGACTGGGTTGGCCCCGCGCGTCCTCGGGACTCGTAACAAGATTTTAACAATATTATTTTTAATTACGGTTTTAATAAATATTTCCTTTGTCAATTTACAACACAAACCAACGAGCGAGCTGCTCAAGAGAGAGAATCAAAAAAGAAACCCAAGGGAGAATAAAACAGAAGTTGGATTCGACAAAAATAAAAGTCCTTTGCGTTACCTAATCAAATTCCGTTGACTTGTTAACCATGTACATGGCATACATCGCATAAATTCCTCAGAGCGTGACTGGCAAGACACAAAACAATTTAATTAAACAAATCAGAGCCGGGCCAAGGAAACCCTTAAAACGAAATTTCCCATTTTGAATGTTATTTAACAAGGAATTTTTTATTTACTTAATACTTCCCCGTTTCTCCTTTTTACAGCGAGGATTACTATGGCGATGTAGACCTGAAGGCTTTAAAAAAATTGGGCTATTAAAAGTACAGCACACACACACACATACACACACACCGACTCGGAACACACACACTTACAACGAAGCACACACATACACATATACATCACGGCAGCTTTGGGGCTGAAAGTCAAGAAGAAGTAAGAGGCGACAAAAGGAGCCAAAGGATGGCGAAGGATAAGGAGAAAACCACAATAACAGTGGGCTTAAAATGCTTGCCAAACACACACACACACACACCGACACAAACACCACTGAGAAAATATTCAAGAACTAAATGCTTGATTTCAGAGAGATTTATTACCACTACGCTTGACTCTGATTCCGACTTAAATTATCATCGTATATATTTATTTTTGACCTCTTGTACAAATCGAAATAATTTCAATTAATTCCTAATCGATAGCAAGTCAAGCATTTCAAACTACACGCAGTTATTTCAAGCGTTTTTCCTTGAACAGCGATTTTTTCAGTGTACCGCAGGCATTGAACATAAGGTATGCACACAAAATACATAGGAATCGTACAGTTTACTTTAAAGACTGAGCACAGAATAACCCCCCCAAAAAAATAGCCCAGTGAGAAAATAGTCGAAGGTGGACGCACATCTTTAAGTTGAAGTAATAACTGGCCGGACTCCGGAGTTAATGCCAGACTCCCGGAACGATGGAGACCTCCCGGATACCTTTTTTTTAGGGCGGCAGGCGGCGAGCTCCGCTTATTCCATGGCCACCACAATGGCCGCAAAAGTCAAATTTAACTTATTTAACTAAATACTCAAGAAACCACACATGTACGCGCCCCACACTCTCGTATAACTTCAATGTACATACATATCTATAGTAGATGCAGTTTAGCTCTTAAGTTAACAGTTATATGTAAATGCGAAATAAAATGAATATATTTTTGTTTAAAACTTAAAGTGAAAATACTCTCCCCTCGGTGGAATGCCAATCCGGACAACGACTCTCTTTTATTTATTGCATTGCACTTGCCCTCGGCCTGCACATATATTTTAATCAGCTGAGTAGAACTTGGATTTTTCATTTGGCACTTTCCCAAAGCCCAGATCTCTGGGCCACAATTTACTAGGCAGACCGCAAAACACAACACGCATACGCACTGTTTGCCAGGCAAATAGCAGCTGAATGCCTTAAACCAAAAAAACAAGTAAGTAAACAAAGGGCACACAAAATATCGAAACTCTCTCGCAAAATTGATAATTATTGGAGACCCGGCTGGGAGCAACAGCAGCAGCAGCAGCCAGGAGCCAGCCAAGAACAAAGGGGCAGCAGGCCTTGCAACACAAAGGCCGCGCGGGGGGCACAGAATGGTGGGCGGTGGTGGTCGTTGGTCGGTTATCGGTGGGCGGAAGTGGGGTCGGGGGGCAAAGGGGCAGCTCTAACGACGCACAAGTGTAACATTAGCCTATGAAAAGATTGAAAAGCGGCAGCAACAATGGGGGATGTTGCATGCTGCAGCGGGAAGACATGCTGTTGCATGTTAATTGAAATCAATAAGTGGAACACAGCCACCACCCAGGAGCCCCCGCCCCCGCCCCATGCCAACCGACTGGATATCAGAACAGTACACTGAGAATTATGGTATATATTTTATAGAATATATGATTAAATATATGAGTAGATATAGTAATTTATAGATACTGCTGCTCTTTTGGTAGTAGTAGTAGCTGCTGTTGTAGTAAGTTCTCTAAACCATAAACCCATTTGAGTATTAATGATTTATTCTTGATTTTTATTATTAACTAAAAGAAATATTTATTTATATTACAATTCTATGATTATTTTTCATGGCAAACTCACTCAGATAAATCTTTTTTATACTATGTATTAACCAAAAAGTGATCTGATATTATATGTATATTACTTACCCCTTTTAAAGTTGTGCTCATTTTTTTTCTCTGTGCATTTGCGGCTGTCTACTTGCGTGTGTGTGTGTGTGTGTGTATGGTCACAATGGCGACCAGGCGCCTCAACCAACAACAACAACAACTGCAACAAAGGACGACAGCAACAGCAACGGCAGTAGCAACAACACAATGGTTAGTTATCGAAGTAAATGTGGTAAAGTAAATTATTTGCCCAACGGCTAATGACAATGGCATTGGCTACTACAACAACGTCAATAAAAACAACAACAACAACAGCAGCAGCAGCAACAATATAAACATGGCCAACACTCACATATCCTTTTTTATTTATTATTTAGGCAGATGGCAGTTGCATTTTTCCAGTTGCCAGCTGCTGTTACATTAGTTGTGGACTCGGCCAGACGTAAATTATGCATTGCAATTTTTAGAATATTTCTATTCACCGTACACACACAGACACAGAGAGAGAAAAAGCAATTAGCAAATTGTCATATTTTGTGCGGTTCCATTTAAATTTATTTTATTTATTTTCTTTTGATTCTCGAGCACTACGAGTTTAAGTCATTTGTTTTCGCACTTTACACAAATTGATGAAAAGTAAATAGTGAAGATTTTCGAAATTGAAAAGAAGATTAACCCTAATTATAGTTTCATTCTATATTCTTCCTTTACTTAATAAGATTTAAATTGTCACTATTTTCCATATATAATATAATTTTTCTTTAACCAAAAGCTGTATCTATAGATAGTTTCCTTATAATCTGTTTTTTTTTTCACTGCAATCCCTATCCCTTTCGCTTCGATCCTGGGTCTGTCTTGCCCTGGTTCTGCACTGGCTTTTTCCTGGCCAGCGACGTGATGGCAATTACTCCAACTCCGAGACTTTTGGGCCCCTAGGTTCAGTTTAGTTCAGTTCAGTACGGTTTAGTTCAGGACAACCGGAGCCACCGGCAACAACAACTGCCGCAATGCAGTTGCTTGTAGTTGCTGTGCTGCAAATGGCTCGTATAACGTGCAAAAACTGCAATTGCAACAACAAAGCAACGCAACAGCAGCAAGACAGCAACTGTAGCAACACCAGCGACATCGGTAGCAGCAACATCAGCAACAGCAATACACAGCAAATGGCAGCAAAGAAAATTATGCTTGCAATAGCCTTTACATACCTAAGAGAGAGACGGTGTGTGTGTGTGTTTGTGTGTGCCAAATTTATTCGCCAATCGTCGCTTGTGGTGGCCAAGAGGCCAGAGGTCACATTTTCATTTCAAGCATTTTCCAGCTCAACATCAAAGGCGGCAAATGGAAGGCGGGCTGCCAGAATAAACAGCTCGTGTAACCGAATGTCGGGCGGGCGGGCGGCCAATCAAGGTAAGTGCAGTGCGAATGGCTTTGCATATGAGAAATTCCGCTGAAATCAGTTTCGAGTTAATAAAAAAAGAGCTTCTCTTTAACCTTAATTTTCATAAGATTAATTTAAAAGTTTATTGCTTTTGCCTAGTCTTGGCTTCGCATATTTCCTTAGATATCATGTAAATTCTTGTGGAAACCCTATACCTTCTCGTTGCACTCGGTGACATTCAATATTTCGCTCTCTAGCATTCGTCCTTTTCATGAAAGCTTATCACACTCCTCGCAGGCCTGGACCGCCCATTGAAGTCGTCTTATTCATTGGTCATCGTAGCCGAGCCCGGCTTGATTCAATAAAAATTGGCTTCCAGTGTCCATTGTTGAGCGGGCCACTAATGCGGCCCAGTCGGCAAGTACTTCTGCGAATAAGTGGCAGCATGGCAGCGGCAAAAAATGGTTTACTCGCAGCTTCCTTTGGGGTGGCTGATCACTCAGCGAAAAACTTACAAAAATTACTAAGAAATTTGTAATAAATTGCCATTATTCATTGATTCTTGCAATAGGAAAATGAGGTAGTAAACTCTACTTGCTTCCCAATGAAGAGGGAATACATTTAGTAAGACTCCTTTCTTTCGGTGTAATTTCGTTCCGTTTCTTCCATGACGCGGAATGCAATGACAATGGCCATGCCCAGCGCTCAGTGCTCGGCGCTCGGCGAACGGCGTTCCTTGTTCGGTGTTCAATACGCTTCATGACAACGGCGACGCGAAACCGGGCCCAGACATTGCTTATTTTTATTTGCCTGGCGAGGACTAATGCCCAGCTGCAACAGCAACGAGCAATGCGCTCTAACGCCCTTATCCTTGTAACGACTTTGCCGCTGCGCTTTTGCGGTTGACCGCATTTGCTGGGAAAAATCTGTTGCTGCCAAAGCAGTGGCCACTGCCACTGCTGCTCTTGACCGAGTGGAGCTATAAATATCTGCGATAGCGAAATGCAATTACGTGGCAACAATGAATACAGCGGCAGCGATTGCTCGCCCTGCTTGCCTTTACCGCTACTCCGCTTTTCCGCTTTTCCGCCTGCTCGCCGCCTGCCGACCCCACATCCGGCAATTGACAATGATGATGTGTACGTAGTTTTTGTCTTTCCTCTGCGGCCAAAAGGGAAGTTTCTGGAGGGCTCGGAATGAGGACATCTGAGTATGGTATTTTTCTACAACATTTCTCTGCATTGTTGGGCGCCCTTTCTCGGTTCCCCCTCGGTTCCCCCTCGCTTCCCCGCGGAGGGAGCGATACATTGGCTGCGTTTTGGTGAATTTATGTGCTCCTCGTGGAGGGTTCAATGGCGGCCATCATAAAATATTGGAACTGGCAGGGAACGCAGCCTAGATACAAAGTTACTTAATGTGCTCTGTTGTGGTTGCGTATATCGTGAAGTTTTCAATTTAAATTGCGAAATATTTTACGCATTGTCACACAATTTGGCCAGCGAATGATTTATAATTTTATTATAATGCTATTTCCTATTTCTCACCGCGAAATGCATACTTCAAATAACAAAGTAGCCGAGGAATGTTGATCAACTTAAAGCTAGAAAAAAGTGTAAAGATCCCCGAAGAGTGCTTCGCACTTTCCCACTCATTTGGCCAAGGATCCGAAGTGCGTAGAAGCGAATAATGGAGCGCCAAGTAATTGCCAAAGGACTCTGTCTAACAATGGCTTCTGCTATTAACTCGAAGCATACCAAAAAATGGCCAGGAGGGCGAGGGACTGTGGCACATTCCTAGGGTCAGCCGACTGGCCACCAATCTCCCAATGGAGTGGCCCATAAAAACGGCAATTTTTCCAGTTGTCAGCGGCAAATGCGTGGCTTAAGTTACGGCGATTGGCTGACAGTTGACACCCCGGGCCCAGTCGCATAATTACATTCCCCGATTCTTGGACGATTCTCCCTCTATTTCTAGGGCCAGACCTGCCCACGCAAACACTGTCAGAAAATTAATAACTCTTTAAATATGTTAGTTAAATAATTTAATTTTAGTTAAATTGTATGTCAGTAAAATTGGAAATCTTCTAGAAGAAAGTTTACCAAGAATCCCTTTTTAAATACACATTTCGTAAGAAGAATTTTGTAAGCTTCTTTATGAGTAATCCAAGAAGCCATAATTCAATAGTAAAATATGTCACAACAACATAAAACTAATAAATTAGTGATATATTTAGCCCTAAAGACAGTTTTCTCGTTGTGTACGACCTATAGCAATTGTAAGTCATTTGAAAACAATTTTGATTATATTTTTTCCAAGCGATTTCACAAATCCGTTTTATGCTACGTCCCCGTGCCCTAACCGAAGGGCAGAAAGAAGTGCGTTTTGCGTATGGGTAGTTAACAACATGCCCCATAATAATAACATACATTTTCACCCTCCTGCCACCGTGCTGCCACATCATCCGCTTGCCAAAACGAAATGTTTGCTGTAAACGACCTTAAAAAACGAAAGCCAACCGTCGAAGTCGGAAAGGAAAGACGAGTGGCAAAAACAAACAGAAATGCCTGTGTACATACATATATAGAATTAAAGCATTCTCTCTCTTCTCCTACTGAATTGGGTAGTTGTTTCAGTTGTTGTTCAGACAATACCCTGTAATCTTAGACTATTGTATTTGTTTTCAATAAGGTATGAACTATCAGGAACGTGAGTCTATCTAGGTAGTTAGTATATCTCTCTGAAGTCCGACTTCTTCGCAGCTCACATTAATCAAAAGATTAGTAAATAAATCAAAAATATGGGCCTTGATGTGAAATTGATTTATTTGCTCTAAAATGTTAGTTTCTCTTCTTAATTTACGAGTTATATTTACCGGGTATTCCTGAGGTCGGGTCAGCCCTTGACGAAAGCATTTTTACTTGTTATTTTTCCTTTTCTTGTTGCTCCCGTTGTCGAGCCAAATTGCAAATAACAAGCGAAAGTTCACACAGGCAGTTTGGGCCATCGACGGTTAGGATCGAGCAACGAATAATAAAAAAAAAAAAGTCCGAAATGTGCGTAGCATTAGCCGTAGTCGACTTGATTTTGATCGCTTCACTGAACATTAATACACAAAGGGGGTGCGGGGCGGAGGCGGGGGAAGGCTAGCTGATTGGTGAACGGAGCAGATTGGCGGGGGCGTGGCAGGTTGCTTAAGTGGGCGCTTGTTTACATGCATACATTTGTATTTAGTTTTTGGGCCCCCGTAATCCAGCCCACATCAGCCCGTACTCTTTTTCCAGGGGCAAAGTCCACTAATGGTGTGCCCGAGGCAATGAATTATTCAGGATGCGAAGAAGCGCGACTGTGGCTAAGTATTTGATCTACAGTGAAACTATCTGCCATATCTTCCTCCCTTCACACATTCTTTGTATCGTTTTTGATAAATTAACAAACGAGAGGCAGCGCTTCGATAGTATTGATTCGAGGTTCCATATGTTTCCCCCTTAACAAATATTGTAATATTAATTTACCTTCTTTTAAAAGTACTTTTTATACGCATCGCAGTAGCTATAACTAAGGACATAGAGTATTCCTGGAATCGTGTGAAGGTACAACATATGCACGCCATTTTTTTGTTGTTTTTTTGGTTACTCTTGGAAAGCAGCATTTGCTGGGCAAATGAAGCCTACTTATAGGGGATCTTGATTCGTCAGTGCGTAAACATTGCCGCAAGTGTGTGCGAGAGTGCGAGTGATGGTGTGCGTGTGTGCGTGAAGGCTGCTGTGCGGGGCGCTTATTTCCGGCGTGGCATATCTCGTTTTAGATGCGTGCCACGGCAATCTCTTTGTGCTCCGTTTCGCGTTTTCCTGTCATAAATGCTGCCGCCGAACCTTTGTTACGTTTCCGTTTCACTTTTATTTTAATAATTCACCCAGCATTTATGGTATGTACTGTACACATACACACACACATATTTTTATTTATAAGTGCCCACCTTTTCCACCTGCCCCATTGTACACGTCATAAATCTCATTTTTCCGTTTCCGTTTCGGCCGACCAGTGCCCAGCGATGTCCTTGCTGGCGGACATTCGCTCAGGAGTTGTGTAAATAAAGCAATTTCAGCAACTAGAAATTGTGAAGGAATTCTTTGTGGAAATAAGAAAAGGAATCTTTAAATTACTTAAATATATTTCTTTTATTTATTATGATTATTGTTATTATTATTATTATTGATGCTGTCAACAAGTGCACTTTAGCAAAATTCTGGTTTCAAGCCCTTAGTCCATTTCCAAACCGTCAAGGGAAAACTTCCTTGAAGTCTCTCTTCTCTTCCGAGTGAGTGAGGGATGAAAACTCTTATACTTCCATTCAGCAGAAATTTCCCCGCACATTAAGAGCGAATTTCCCAGCTTGAGCGACAGCTGGAAAATGCCATTTCCGCTCAATGAGTGAATTTTCACAGTAACTTTCATCCTTCCATGGGCGCTCTCTCTTCGCTTCAATGGGACTTTTGCTCTTTCACCGCTTTCCACTCGGAACCAGATTCGTGGCCTACAATCGCTTGGCTTTCCGGAGTAAACAGATTTCAGGGGCCAGGTGGCCGATTCCGACCTCACAAACACCCAGCTCAGCCCTTTCAGATCCATCAAATCCTGGCACACGTGCTGGGAGGAGCAGGCAAAGGATACTGCGTGGGCTTGCGTGGGTTATCTTTAATTTACAAAGCTCCAGATTATGTTTCACTTCACGTGAAAATTGCATTGACTTGTAGCTGAACCCGAACACAACCCCGTTAATATACACCGAGAAGTAAAATTGTTATAAATAAATATTTGTATTACCAAAGAAAATTGTATAAAAAACACAAAGTAAAATTGCTAAGAAAACTTGGTGTTGAATGTTGCATAATTTGTATAATTTAATTCAGAGCCCACGTGAAGACATTAACAAAAATACTGTTTCAGGTGTAAGAAGAAGGTCTAAACCTTTTATTTTTCATAGAAGCCAGGAATATATATTACCTCCAAGCTCTTAGGTTAATATTCCTGAAAGTCGCTGCTAAATATGTAAATTCCAACCACCTTAATCAGGCTTTTTTAATGAATTTAAAGCAAGATCGTAGCTTATTATTAATTTAACTAGTATTTTGTTTATATTCATTAACAGAAACCTAATTAAGACTTACATATGTTACATATTGTAGACCTGCGTGAACCGTTCAGATTAATTTAAATTTTCTCCATAAATCCTTTACCTTTTCCATTAAATTTGTTTGCTGGGAAAAATACAAAAAAAAAACTGCAGAAACTGGATGATTATTTGCATTTGTTAATTGGCCTTATTTGCTTTCAAACATGACCAATGGTGGTTTATTTTTGCTTCGCTTTTCATTCGCATATGACATGGCAGATTTATTTTTGGAATCCATATTTGGTCTCCATATTTTTTGTTGTGCTCCCTACGTTTGCATACTTAGCGTCTGGGAGCGGCATTTGTGTCAGTGGATGACAAGTGCCCAAATGTCCTCAACGAACAAAGGAGCAATACAGGACAATGAGGAATGAGCCGGCGAATGGCGGGGCCCAGGAAAAAAAACGTTATGACACACCTACAGCATTTAATCTGACGTCCTTGTAGTGGCTCTTCTCGGCGTCCAGTGAGTGATAACCATCAATCAAGCTGCTGCCGGTTAGACGGTAGGCGTTACGCTGGCTTTTTTCCCCGCCACCAGAGTCCTGGTGTCCTGGAGTCCGGAGACGGGAAACCGGAGAGCAAGCCGGAGTTCATTTCAATCATTAGCGTGCCAAGTCAGCCAGCTCCTGTTGATGCTGTCAAATTAATAAAGAGTCCGTCCTGACCAAGGGCTTGTCATGGAGAGAAGGTGGAAGCCGAGCAGCAACAGACAACACCCCACAGTTCTATTTCCACACAGAGAATTATTAAGGTAATTAGAGAACACTGATATTTATTCACTTTCTTACTTATCGTGAATTTTAATTCCAAAGTCAAATAGTTAAATCTTAAGCAAAGTGTAAGGCATACGAATAATTATTGATATTATTTTTATTATGAGAATATTAACTATATCTTTTTATTCAATTTCTGTTTTTTTAGAAGTATGGAAATCCGAGTTATTTATATATATTATAAACGCATATAATTCACTATGAAAATGTTAGGTTATTATTTTCTCACTGTGCACTTTGGCCATTCCCACACGCTTTAAGTCACTGGCGCTCATAATGCCCATAAAAAATTTGTCATCATTAGCCGGACCGAATGACGCTGACGTACTGGAGTCCGCCCATCTATCAATGTGTGTATCTGTTTCGGCCAGGAGCAAGGACACTTTAAAGGACCGGCTCGCACCAGGACTGGGGCCCTTTTCCTGCATATTAGTCAGCGGCTTAAAGCGTTCGATTGATTGATTATGCATTAGGGGCACTGGGGCAAACTGGCCAAAAGGTTGCGACTCGCTTTAAGGCTTCAAGGCTTTAAGCCGCCCCATTAAGGTTATTAAATATGCCCCTTTGTGTGCGGACTCTGGTGGTGCTCGTATGTGAGCTATTAGAAGCGATAATGGATTGCGAATATTAATTTCTTCGCATGACGAAAAGAATCAACAAAGAACAATGCGTTTAATCTTTATAGACACGCAGCCGCAAGAGTGGGACGGACAATGCCTTGTGCCAATAATGATAACCGGAAGCCATTAAAGGAAGTTTCAATACAAGAAACACTCGCCCACGCACACACACACACACATATATACACGCTGGCGCACACAAACGCATGAATACCTCCACAGGCAGCTTGAGGCTCTGTGCGCCTGCCTTTGTGTGTATGTGCACGGAGGGAAAAATACTTATGGCATATCCTGAAAGTCCTTGCGTGCACCTTTTTTCAGATTAACTAAAATCTTAAAATCTTTGGCCATATAAGTTGTACTCTTATGTAGGCCTAATGAATCAGTGTTGTTGGGGTTAATATTTAGATATAATATATAAATGTGTTCTTTTTAGGAACTCACCTTACTATTTTATTTTATTTTCAAACATATATAAAACATATCCCATGGCAGTTGAAATATAAATGTTTGCTGATGGTTTCGTTGTTTGCAACCATCGTTGGTAATAGATAGAAATATAGAAAATAGAAATATTCTAGCTAATTTATATACTATTTTTGGTGCAGTGCATGTGCGTGTGGTTGTAGTTGTGCCTGTTGTTTGCCTTCCATTTCCATTGCATCGTAGGCGGCAGAAGCAGCAGCAGCAGCAGCAGCGATATTGTAATTTTTATTCCGCTTTGTGCCATTCAGGCGGCAAGCGGCAAAGGCAAAAGGAAAGCCAGGACTCCGAAAGGAAGCCGAGCGTTCAATTCCCTTTCAATAAGGAAGCGGCCGTGGTAAATGTGTGTGTGTGTGTGGTTGGCACCGCACACGCACCTTGCAATCTTGCTAATGTTTTTTCTAGAGAGCGCGTCTTAAGAGTCGACCTGGAGCTTGCAGTTAGCAGTTTGTACTTGGCAAACAGCCGGCGGGGCAATGCGGAAGTCGGGCTAGCAATCCGACCCTGGCTCAGGTCATGCCACAGGTATTATGCAGGCCGTCAGGCAGACAATCGAGCTTGAGTTGGGCGCCAAGTTTTCGGGAGCGACCGGAAAATTGTGTGTGGGGTTTTGAGGGGGTGTGCTGAAGACCATCAATGGCACACTCTCGCATTTTCAATTGATTAAACATCAAACGCACAGGCATGTAACGCTGGGTTGGTGTGTGTATAGCTTGCATTTTTTACGTGCCGCAGCGCAAAAATGCCTGGGAATATTATCCGAGAGCATTATGTTGATGCCGATATATACTCGCACAATATGAAATTCCATTGCATTTTATAGGCAGGCAGGCAAGGAGAAGACAGAAAGAAATACAAAAGCCAGGAGGGAAACAAGTTTAGTTGAGTGTCCAGACCTTGAAATACTCTGTACAGAGTTCACAAAAAGGGACTTAATGCATTGTTATACTTATGGTACGTAACTTAAGCTGAAGTGACCAAGAAATTCTATTAAAATTTGTGCTTAAAGTTTCCAATAAATTATTTAAAATGAAGTAATGCACGTAGGCACAATATTTTATTTGATTTAAGTTTCACTGCGTTTTGTGGGGTAGAAATCATGGTAATCCATCCAGCTTCAAGTCAATTAATTGGGACCACTTTAGTTGAAAGCGATTTGCATTGTCAGAACTAACTTTCAATTATAATTGCTGATATCCAGTGACGTATGTAAGCCCAAATTTTTGGTACACTCAAATTTGATAGAACACGGTATACCCTCAAGTTAGTGCTACTAGTATCGGGTATAAAACAGGAGGAAAAATCAAACATACACACTTACGGAGGAGAAGACACACACAATGGCAAGCAGGCAGGCTGGCAGGCAGTAAAAACCTGCGGCAGGCCATTGTGAGGAATAAACAAAAGATGCAGCAGATGGAAGGCGGAGCTGCTGGATCGGCCAGAATAACAAAATACCGCAGACAAAAACCGAAAGCTGTTCGAGCGTGCAAAAGGTGAGGCCCCGGCCCCGGACCCAGCCCCGGCCCCATCACCCAGGCATGGCCCAAAGTACAAGTGAGTAGTTTTAGTTGGGGATTGGCCTTTAGAAATGTGGCGAAGTGAAATTTATAGCTTGGAAATTAATAACAAAAAGCACACAATGAACTAGTGGGTATATGACCTAAGGGACATTCAAGGGGCCTGACTAATAACGTTCCGTACTCTGAAGTGTATTAGACAACAGTGCGTATGATGAATGCCATCGAAGGACTTGCGAAACAAAGGCTTATGCGAAATGGTGTGGCAATTCACTAATAAAGGGCATGAAAGCTATATTGTCTTAATTCTGCGGTTGCCTAACCCTGAGGCGATGAATTCTTATAGTCCTGCAGTTTTTCTTCTTTTAGATTAAGAGCAAGGAGAAGAAAGTATTGGAAACCTTAAATTTATGTTTATTGTTTAAGATTTCAATGAGGGAATAATAGAAAAACAATATAATTAAATGTGATGATGATGAATCGATTATTGAACTTATTTATGGCTTATAAATAGTACATTCAATTAAAATATTCTTTCTACTGGTTACCTACAGAAGCTTCTTAGCTGTGCTGTGTTCTTAGTGCTGCGTTTTAAAATATTATTTGCTTAATCCAAGTTTAAAATTCGCGAAAATCCAGGAATTAGCTTAAAACATTTTTGTTTTTTTTTCTTGCCAACTTTATAATGGTTCTCTGGCTCTGCTGATGAACTCGTGATGCTTTTCCTGCTGGCCATTAACCTTGGCCACTAATTACCAACGCACAGAGCTGAATTTATGGCATCGGGTTTATGGAGCCGCCGACTCGAATGCATTAATTGTGCGTCTCATTAAGGGAAGTTTCTTATGCACAAAACATTTAATATATTTCGCATATACGCATAAAAATTTAATTTATTTTGAAATGGTTCGTTCGCCTCGCTCACTGCCCCAATATTTGGCCAGCCGACATTAATAGCCCCTGACCAGGCCATGAATAATGGGCGCTTTATAAATGTGGTCGGGACAACGGCTCGAATGCTCGATGGCCGGTATGCTGGAATAAAAAATAATAACAATAATTGTAACGTTATTATAATGCAGTTGTAATTAAGTGCATCGTTACAGCCGCTCTCCAATGAGCATAAAAAACGGAATGATTTTAATAAAATCAACAGTCAGCGGAAGGTCAGCGGCAGGGGATTCCGGGATTCAGGAGCAACAGTTTGGTCAGCGGACTCAACGACCTCTTGGCCTGGGAAAAACAAAAACGCAACAAGCGCGAAAATTTACGAGCATTTCACATTGCATAATTTACTTATTTTCCATTCGCTATTTAATTACGCTAAATAATGGCCGCAAGGGGTTGAGCATTTATTTGTTTATTTATGCCTGCTGATCGTAAACCGAAAGCCATTGGCTAGCTGAGTGAAACGTATTTAATTTAATCAAAATGTAGCAGTATATCAATATAATAAACACATCTATGGCTTGGTGGTGTGAACAATCAGGAAGATACCAACGATCAACGACATAGCTCTAGCAACATTTCAGTTTTGCTCACAAGCAATTGTTTAAATAATTTAACATATTTTCGACACAATTTAAGGTCTGAGTGAAAGCAATTAATTAAAAATATTGCAATGCAATTGCTTTGTTTATTCATAGGTAAACTATGTTCCAGTTAACTTACCAGCAGAAACAGAATTATTATTTACAAGTTCCCTGTACTAAAAACTATCCCCTTAGAGACTCGTGTATGTATCCCAGCTAAAATGTCATTTTAAAAATAAATTAAATTAGTTTTAACCAAATCTCTTGCATTATTTAAGTATTAAGGTATTGTTTGAACTACAGAATCCGTGGGCTATTCAGCTGGACCAACGGAATCTGGAAAGCAACTAGAAGCCAGGACTCCTGCACCTGGCGCATCCTGTTCCCGCTGCAACTAATGCAATTTGTTTGCCGGTTGGCTGGCAGATAACAAAACTCATTTACAGCCTGTCCACGCCAATGACGACGGTACGCAGGAATCGCTGGAAAACGAAGGCACTTGGCACTAAGGACGCAGGACTCCGGACCCAGCTACGCGGCACTCTTAACGTCAAGACACTTTGTATCAAGTGCAGCGGCACATCAGCCCCGTGCCGTGCAATATATTTTCTAATGCTTGTTTTGAATCATTTTTAGGGGTCGGAACCGGCCTGGGCTGGGGCGGGCAGGTGGTCTCGGTCGCCAGCTGGCAAATAAAATAAATTAGTTGCAGTTGAAAGGTGGCTCAGACACAAAAGTCAACACGCAACGCGCGATGGAACCGCAAACAAACGCCAGCTGCTGGGCGCAGATAAAGTGGCAGGCAAACAAGCCGAAGGAGCAGGACGAAGCGGTGAAAGGACCTATGGCAAATCAGCTGCCAAGGCACCGCAGCTTACTGGCAAATATTAAAATGCGAATTTTTATGCTCGCTGACATTCGAGCCTCCCACTTCGCCACGGTCCTACCGCCTCCCTTCCTCACCCTGAAAACATAATTCGCACTATGCGGAAAATGGGGAAATGTTCCCCGTTCGGTGCACAGAAAAAATATATTATAAGCTTCTAATTCTTTGTAATATTTCCTAAAAAGGGGTTCAACTTACAGGCAAATATTTATGAGAAGTTCATGGGGACTTGGCATAAGTTTAATGAACGCAAAACTTAAAAAATACAATTTTTCTAGAGAGGCTTTAAGCTGATGCTCTGGTGATGCTGACACACAGTTTATGGCGTTGCCCCAGTTTTGGAAAATTATTTGCCGTGTGCTGGCTGTTCTTCGTTGGCTCCTGGCTCCTGGCGCCTGGCGTATCCTTTCGGCAGCATTTTCTTTGCCGCGTGCGCACATAAATTAGCTGCCAGGCTAAGAAATGGCGGCGGGCAGCAAAGGTTGTCCCAACATCCAACAACCAACTCCCCCGCTGCGGTTTGTTGCGCTCTGTTTATGCGGGTGGTGCGGGTGGTGCGGGTGCTGCTCCGGCTGCCGTTGGCGCCGTGGGTGCATTAAACCAATAAATCAGCGAGCCACTGCAAAAAAAAAAAAAAAAATGAAAGAAGGAAAAAATCAAGAAAGCTGAAAGCTGAAAGCAGAAAGCGGGCAAACTGTTGTCAGGCACTCTTTGAGCCACCAGCGCTGCTCTGCATATTTAATCAATATGGTGAAGCACAAAACATGAATTAATCTTGGCGCCCTTTAAAGCGCTTCGCATTTTTACCAACCACTAACACACCCAACACACAGCACACAGCACACCCCGAGTAGCACGGAGCCGGGAAAAAGGCATTTTTAATTTAGAGAAATTCTTGCGGCCATAAAAAGCTTGTCGGGCAAATCAATTAAATTTAAATTGTATCCCATTAGAGCCACATTAAATGAGTTAAGTCATTTGGGGGTACCGCGTGCCGCTTGCCGCGTCTTAGCCTTCTTTTATACGGCTTTGAAAAGGGTACAAATGAATTCATTTTATTTTTTGACGCACATAACCGCCCCTGACCACTTCCACCCAGCCAACCCCGCTTCTGTGCGTCCCTTTTTCGCCCAACCCAGGCCGCCGCTGGACGCAATTAAAATGCCCACGAGCTACTAATTTGCCATGAAACGGCGGGTGGCGCGCCAAAAAAAGGACGCCTGCAGGCCCGTCAGCCGATTTAAAAATGCTGCCGAAATTTAAGAGTTGATGGCTATTAATTTATATTATGCATGATTTGTGTAGCATTTTTCTGATGGGGGACAATCGCTTTTGGGGCCCCGGGCCGGCTGTCGGTTCCCAGAATGGCGCTCTGCACTTTGCGGTGGATGCCATTTCCACCATATATGGGGCGGCCAGAGAGAGAGATGTTTATGCAAATGAGTGAAATATTTGGGTCATGGCTGTGAAAAGGCTCCGATTCGAATAGGATGAAACTAAACCTTAAATGTTGAAATAATTACAGTGATTAGAGGGCCAGAGGGTCATGGTAGTGAATGGTATTTAATAATACTTAAAACGGGCAGAGTTATTCCTTAAATATATTACAAATTGACGAGTTAAATAAGCCACAATTCGAAGTTTACTTTCTACACTTTAAGGTCCATAAAAAAGTAATACAAATATTGTAAGAAAATAGTTTTTAAGGCTTTTATTAAACTTAAAGAAGGCATAGGATGATTTCGTTTAAGTAGAGCTCTTAACTTTGAACTTCAAAGCTGCTTCTTCACTTGAAAGTCTCTCCCTGGCCTTGCCACCCTCTAAGTCTAGTTTCCCTCCTTCGCCCCGCAAAAAGTCACAAATTGGGCATATATAAATTAGGCCATTTCGTGCCCCGTCATGTGAATGGGGGCGTGGTTGCTGCCATCATTTATAAGCAACGCCCCCGTCTCCGCCTTCGCCAGCGTCGCCACGTCCATCTGTCGCAAGGAGATTTGTAGCGACAGGGACAACGGCAATGACATCGACATCGACTTGGCAAAACGACGGACACATTGCGACTGAATCGCACTTTTTGCCCTATCCCCGCCTATCCACCCGACATCGTCGCTCTTCCACCCAATTTCTGCTGATGTCTGCCCAAAACTTCACGCTGGCCAAGTAATTATCGAGCTGCCGGCATCCGGCGCACTGCACTTGGCTCAGAGCTCACAGCTCACAGCTCGAAGCTCACAGCTAAGCAAAGTCGAAGCGTTAATGCTGCGTGTCGAAGGCAAACTTTGATGGCTTAATCACTTCAGGGGAGGGAATAAGGGTACCAAAGGAGGAGGTGCTGGAGGAGGGAACCTGTGCTCCAGTTAGCTATCAGCTTGTTATTTGCTTTGGGGGATTTTAAAGTGCACGTGTTTACCAGGCAGCGTCTTAAGATGCGACTGCTGCCAAAAACGTGTCTGAGGGCAGTCGAAAAGTGCACGCAAAGAAATCAGGGAAGGCAAATTAAATATTAAGGAAAATGTGATATATAACAATGACCTAATTAGGAATAATATAATATTATGCATTAATTTTGTATGTTTTCTAAGGCAGAATGTAGGCCTTGATGTGATTAGCAAAACAATCCTTATAAAACCAAGTTTATTCTTTTGTTTTATTTACTTTTTCCTTAAGAACAAAATAATATTGCCTCCAAATAAATTTATTCTGAAATTCAGAAATATATTATAAATTGGCTTCCCTTTTTTTTGTTCTCTGCGTGTGAAAGGGAAAAAGGGTGCAAGCGACTGCAACACTCGGTGCACAGTCAAAGTCATAAAACCATTTAATTATATTAAACTTTTAATTGCGTAGACAGCTAAGAAACACGCAAGCACACTCACATACACCTCAAGGAAACTGCAAACATATGCAGGGGCAAAGGAAGAGGGGGAGAGCTCCTGGGCTCACAGGATTCACAGCGGCACACTTAACCAGAACAAGTTGGTGGTGTTGTTACTGCCGTCGCCCTGCCCTGCTCTGCCCTGCTACTATGTAAATGCAATAATAAAGTTATTAAAAGTGTCATAACAACTCAAGTTGAAATAGCGAAAAGTTTTCACCAGTTTCTTGCTTTATGAAGGCGACCAGCTCCCAGCTACCAACCTCCGTTGATGTTGAGGGTAAACCAGGAGCAAGAAAAGAATGAACTAAAGTAAGATTCAAAGGACGAGGACGAGCCCGACCCACAGCTCAATAGCCAAGCAATTGATGTTTAATTGATCAATTAGTCGGTGCCCGAACCTAGTCCACCCACAACACAGACTCGCAAACAGTCGAGGACATACTGCAAGGAATATAAAAATATAAAATAAGATACATTGTTTAAAAAGTGACTTACTTAAAGTTTGAAGAGCAAGATCTTAGAGAATATATTGTTACAACAATGCTAGTAACAAAATTAAAGATTTAAAAAATACATATTCTTATAAATAAATTAGCGAATCTGATCTCAAGCTTAACATAATTAACAGAGTTAGTCCGCGAAGCTAATTTCTTCACCGCAACTATGGTAAAGGCCCCTATGTCCGCCAGTGTGTGTCTGCACCCTCATGAGTGTGCGAGTGTGCGTGTGTTCGCTGTATTGGAATTGCCCACATCAAAGCGGCATATAAGTATATTGACGCTCATCAATCAAATTGATTTATGCCAACAAATCATTCATGAGCAATTTCCCAAAGTGATTATCTCTCCGCCAGAGACGGGCAATGGACCGCCTCTGTTCTTGCCACGCCCCCTGCTGCCCCTTGATGCCAAACAGTACGGCTCCGAGATGGCAAACGCAAAAGGCATGTTAACTGACAGCCAGAAGGACATCGGACAGGACGCACATAGACGACGGAAACGGTGACTGCGATTCCGACTCAGACAGAGAGACACAGAAAGAGACAGGGAGCGGGCACGGGGACGGGGACGTGGCATTGCCGCTTGCCGTTGCCAGTGACTGACTGATTGACGCTTGACTGTCTTCATCACAAGCAATTTGGCCGGCAAACACACACACAGGGCCAGAATCCTGAGCTCTGCCATCGCAGAAATCCCAGAATCCAGGCACCAGAAACAGGACGAGAATCGAAAGCCGGTCCGTAGCGATGCCCTGCCGAGATTGCCTGCCCTCCTGGCGCCCGCCAGCTTTGTGTGCCGCGCAGAACTTCACAGACAGTTAATAAAGCTCAACTAACAGCGACGACAGCCACGCCTCCGTCCTTGCGCCCCCGCTAACACACACCCACCCATGCGGGCACTGGGAGAAATAAATATGATCATAAAATTGATATCAGTACTAAAAGTTGATTCTATTTGAACTGGATCTCCATAGAATCATAAAATATACATTAATTGGAAATATTTTTTGTGGATGAAACGTTATTTTAATACAATTATCTCTGTTTCTCTCAGTGCAGCCTTAGCATCCGTCATTCGCTATAGAACGAATAGCGCCAGCAGCAGATCAGCTTGTATCATATTAGCCCGAGTTGCTTATAGCTTGGCAATCAAATAAATTTTCACGGTAAGCGATCAAAGGCAGCGATTGCAGCAACGGACCGACCTCCTATGCCTCGGACCTTCTCTGTAGCATTTTTCATCCATCCACGGCCATGGCCATGCATCCATCCACACATGTTAGGGGGGCGGGATTGAGCATCTCACTTTGCCTAAGGCTTTTGATTGATTTGGTGATAAATTGAGGAGGTGGAAACTGAAGCGCCAAACAGATTGCCGGCAGATTGGAGTCATGCGAACCGGATAGTCGGAAGAACTGCGACTAATTGCCGCCATTCCAGGGCTAAAAAGGTCAAGGCGATTGTGCAGTTTCCGATGAGATTGGACTCAGGTAAATGCGATAGCATCTAGAATATAAAATATAACATATAACATGTTTAAACGTAGATCATAATTAAGGAAACCTTTAAAATATAAGATCCAAATAAAACTTAATAGTTCCTTAATTGATGCAAAAGCCTGGTCTCCCTTTAATCTGTTGAGGACCTACAGGTGACACCGTAGCAGTAAAGAAATCACAATATTCACAGCATAAGAGTCCTGGGCGAGTGTGAAGAGGAGCGACAGCTGCTGGGGCTCATGATTAATGTTAGCAATTATCTGGCACAAGTGTCAAAAATATTTAAATCAATTGTCGGGGGTGTCTGAGGGCTGGGGCTTGGAAAATGGCGAACAAAGGCCGAGACAAGGCGGCAGACAGAAAACAAGACAAGACAACACAATTCGCGCAAATTGAGCATGATGAAGAGGGGGAGATGGCGGCTGTTCTTGCTGTTGTTGTTGCAGATGCTGCTGCTTGTCAATGCCAAGAGATGGGTATTCTTATTCAACCCGACTCGCGTGCCTTCTGCTCTCCGAGATCGGGCATCGGGAATCCCGGGGCTATGTAACTTAAAGACGATGACGATGTAAAAATGAAGTGGGAGCAATGACAGCAGCGACGTGTCAAAAACATATCATTCATTTATTTTCTATCATAATGACACACACACACACAATATGCTGACAACGCCCTTTTCGCGCCCGTCAGCAGTTGCATTATTATGAGGATGCCGAGGCGATATATCATTTATCATTGCAGCCGGGTGAAGTCGAGTGAACTCAGTTGACTTTGGCTGCATATGCCAGGCATAAAAAAAAGCCCCTTAAATGCTTTTTGTTTTTACGCCAGCTTTAAGTCCTTTGTCAAAAGAAATTAGTAAATAAAAACAAAGCACGCCTCGAAGCACAAATTAAATTACGCCACTAGCGAGACGAGAGCTGCACAATTATGAAATGAAGAAGGAGACAGGAGATGGGAGACGGGAACACATTTGGCTCGTTTGTATGCGGCTCACACGGCGTATGTGTAACAATGGACTAAAAGTTGCGTGAAACGTTTTAACAAAGATTAATGCCTGCGACGGCTGATGATTTTTTGAAGATTAATTATGCGAAGATGAGGCCGAAGACAATGACAGCGGCGGCAGTTGGCTAAGGAGCAACAGCAACAGCAGCGGCATCCAGCTTCCAGGACTCGTGCGCAAGAGCCGAAAGTAGGAGCGGAAGTTGCTGGGCTTGTTAAAGGATTACGAAATTTGTAAGCACGCGCCTTCCGACCATGTGTGTGCTCCTTTAAGCGCTTTGGTGTGTGTGTGTTTGTGGTGTGGTGTGGTGTGTCAGTCGTGTAGTTATCCGTTATGAATGCCAACGAAGGATACCAACATAATTATGACAACAAGCGAAGGGCGAACAGCAAAAGTGAGGGCCCCCAAAGCATTTCCAAATGAATTGGATGAAATATTTCGATTTTTAATGGCAGCTAGTCCTGCAAGCAATAAATAAAACAAATTAATAAAGTTGGAAAGCTGCAAGGAGGGACAACAAATTAAAGAAAATGAAGAAGTTTCCTCACCTTCCTAACGAATTTTTAAAATTTAATTGTAACCTAGTACCAGGAATATAATTTAAATTAAACTCCGCTTTACTAACACTCTGATTTAATAACAATATGTATTTTGAACCAAAAATATTGTATACCCAGCTATTTTATATCAGGGCTGCCTTCAAACTATTTGACTTTTGTTGCTTTTAAAGAGTCTGCTCGTGCTGGCCAGATTTAATTGCCTTTACCATAACTTTTCATATTAAACACGCCAACAATTTATCTATGGGCGGCAGTGCAGGCCATGGCGGCGCTTAAATATGCCACGAGCCACGGGTTTCAGAATCAGATTCGGATGCAGTTTCGGCTCCAGGTGCAGCGACGACACAGAGGGGCACTTGGACCGAGTGCGAGTGGTTTATGGCCAGCCAAAAGTTTAACGACAGAACTGGTCACATATTCAGAGCGTTCGCCGGTCGCTTCTGTTGTTTAATTTATCAGACAAGTAGAACTGTTGCGCCGCGCACACAGGACTCTATATGGGTGTGGTAGCCGTTGTGCGCTTAAATGCATTTAAGTTGCTTAATTTTTATGGCCAAAGATTGCTCGAGCCAGCTGTCCGGCCACGTTAACGAAAAAGCTTTTAACAATTAAAATTAAAAAGTTCAGCATTTGTGCAACACAGAAAAAACCCAAAGAGCAGTGCAAATGCCAAGCGTGGCATAATCAAATTCTATGTGAGCATGCATAAAAGTTGCACTCGCACCCATACTCACGCCTGGTGAATTGTGTGCACTCATTTGTGGTCATAAAGCATAAAACGCATAAAGTGGCGTTACAATTTTATGGAGTCCCAAAGTCACAGTCGAGCCCCAAGAAAAAATAGCATCCCTGTAAGGGCAGGGAATCGAATAGAGCTTACCTACTCGGAAGTCCTTAATATTAGGCGTAATTGTTGAGGATTATAGTGATTAATAAATACTTTAATTACATTTATAATACCACCTTTATTCTTTACAAAATTAACAAGAAATAGCTATGTAGTTACCTGTAGTCTAAGTTTAATTATAGAATGGGATAAGTTAATAGTAAATTAGTTCCTTAAATAAAAAGCTGAAACATTTCTAACTGATTTCGAAAGATCCTTAAGTCTTTTCTATTGCGATCCCAAAACCATCTCTTGTCATAGCTTGCCATAGCTAAGGCAACCCTTCGAAGGAGGATGACTATGGCAACGATGATGATGTCTGCCACGGTTTCGGGTCCGTGGAGCGAAGAGAGCGAGGAGCTTGGACCGACCACCCGACCATCAAGCGACAATGTAAATTCTGTGTTGAGCTTTTTAATTGTGAATATTGCAGCAGTGTCAGGCAGGACCTTAATCGAGGAGCGAGGAGCGAGCAGCGAGTAGCGAGGAGGAGTGTAGTGAACTCGCTCACACGCGAAATGAATGCAGACCGCACACCGAATTTTCGTAGCTGCGATGGGCGATGGGTGTCGGGACAAAGTTATAAATAATAAAAAAAAGCAAAAGGAACAAATGCCACAAATAAAACCCAATTCGAAGGCAGCGGGCAAAGTGTAAATGTAAAGTATACGGCAAATAAATTGCACGGTGGTTGGGGAACGGACAAAGTCGTCAGGGGTTCTGAGCCGCTTTTAATGCAAATGCAGCACAAAACGGACGGCGTTGGCCAAAAGTGCAAAATTGTGCATTTTAATTAAGGTGACCGTTCTCCAGGAGAAGCACAGCAGCAGCAACAGCGGCGTCTCGTTCTCCTAGTTAACGTTTGCATTTGCATTTAGTTTAGACGCACACACAGCCGCGTAATTTACAGCTCTTTTAATTAGCTGCATACCAAGTTTTTATGAGAATTTACGCGTGCTCTTAAAGCGGCATATTGTGCACTCCAAAAAAAAAAAGAAACTAGATGTTATCTCTAGAATAAGTATAATACCTAGTGACTGCCTATATAACTGAGTATACAAAAATATTAAAACTCAACTATCATTTCTTAAATAGTTAAGAAATTGATGTATTATCCAGCACTTATAAGATTTATTATTTCCCCTTTATTTAGCATAGGAAAAGACATCTTGATCTATGGACATCCTTAGAAATGTATAGCATTTAGTAGCTACAAAATATCAAGTAAATGTTTTAATGCTTAAGGTAATAGAAAGTTATAAATAAGTTCTATAATATTTTATATATTATATGTTCTTAATTTATCTTCTCTAATTATTCTTCTTACATCCAACAATTTCCATATTATAATGCAATAGTTTAAGTAGCTTAATTATAAGTATTCTATAACTCTGTATTACTTTTCATTCCCACGAACTCTGTCAGGTTATTATAAGTATTTCAATAAATGTATTTCTCTAAACAAAGACCCCTTAAACTTGCTGAAACCCCTTTTGATTGATACTTTTCGAGATCAGGACTCGACGGGGCCCAAGCTCCAGCGAATGTTCCCCCCATTTTCTGCATGTGGAGCTGAAGCGAACAGCAAAATGCTTCGGGCCATCCGCATGCATGCGCACAAAGAAGGAAATAACAATTGCAAATGGAAATGTGCATAAGTGCCCGCCAAAAAGGGAGCGAGGGAGATGGCGAAAAGCGGAGACTGACAGGCAGACATCGTGGGCAGCTGCAGCTGCAGCTGAAGCTGAAGCTGAAGCAGTGGCAGATACAGATACACAGATACATGTACGGATGCAATAGCAGCCTCAGTGGCTTTGAGCTCTCTTTGAACGCACCAAAAGTGCAAGTGACTAAAATGCAAATGTGTCCGTGTGTGTGCGTGTGTGTGTGTGTGTGCCTCGTGTGTGCAAATGTTAAAGAGTGGAGCATGGCTGTTGTTGTTGCCGCGCTATTGCTGCGGGCTGTGCATGCAATAAAATGTTTTACATCCTGTTTATTTTAGTTAAATACTCGAAATTATGTGTTTGCCTAAGTGTATTTGTTAACACAATGCCAAAAGCTTCCCCCCTCTCTGCGCGTGTGTGTGTGTTTGTGTGAGTGGGTGCGTGGGTGTGTGGGCGTACCGGAGTGCATGCGAGCGTAACAATGCCATTTTCAACATTTTAAACAGCGCCCTCGACACGAGCCCAGTTGGCCATCCGTTTTTTTGTGCATTTTAATGAAGTTCATTTCCGACACTCGCCTGTTAGTTGGTAAATAGATTCAGTCAAATAGGGTCAGATGTTAAATGGAAACTTAACTTCAATAAGCAGGCCAATCCCTCAACAAGCAATGCACAGAAAACCTCTTAATAATACTTTCGATGCCTAGGAACTATATTGTTTAGTTTATATTCGTTACAGATTAAGAAAAAACAACCTTTTTCGAGCAGAAAATATAAATTTTCAAAGAGTTTTCGTACGTGGGCTACCAATTTGCTTCTGATCTTAAGAAAGATGGTTCGATTCGTATTTTCCAACTGAATTTCGGACCGTCAAACATCTCCCATCGTGCCATTAGCCATTCCCTAGTTGGCTGGAGAAGAGAGAGAGAAAACCAAATGACTCCACAAAAGCGGACATCAAATGCAAATTTCCGGAATCCGTTTGCCGGCAGAATCGCATGGCGTACGCACTTCACCTTTGTCTACGACAGAAGCACGCAGGAAGCACATATGAGCCACAAACGACTTCCGTAAAAAGGGGAACGCAGGCCGGTCCGTGAAGACGGTTCCCTACGGTTCTCTCTCTCACTCTCTGTTTCGGACATGTGCAAAACGGGCCAAAACGGGCATTTAATGTCCTGCGCGCGAACACACTCTCCTCAAAGGGACCTTTGTGCCGGGGCACACACTGGCTCCGACCCATTAAAGCCATTCTTTCTGCAACTGGGTCTAACCCATTTGTTAAATGTAGCGTAATGCTTTGTTTCGAGTTAGTTTAGTTTAGTTAAGTTTCCAGTTTTTAGTTTAGCAGTTCCCAGTTTTTAGTTTTAGGCAACATTTGCACTAATGAGTGCACACGCCTCATACTCAATTTAACCAAAATAGCGTACAGTGGAGATTGGTGAGCTTAAACGTAACTTAAATGTAATATATATTTAATACTAAAGTTGCTATATTACAAATTATTTAAAATACTATGACCCTAAGAAACTCTTTGATATTCCTTTAAATATTTTATTAAACATCGAAGTTATTTCACGCTTATACTTTAGTTATTCCTTAAAATACTTTATTAAACATCCTAGTTATTTCATGCTTATAATATGTTCGGATTATGATAAAAAATAATAAACTAATTAATTCTTTAGTTAAACTATAATTTCAGCAGTTCAAGCTATACAATTTCGACTGTGCCTTCGTATCTTTCGAATGGCAAAGGAAAAGAGGAAAATCTGAAGGCGCACAAAAAGTAGGCAACACATATTTTGCCACTCTGCCGCGGGAAATGCACGAAATACATTTTCAATGCAAATGCGCGTGTGTGCGAACGTAAAATATACATAAAGGAATAAAATAAATTCACACGCAACTGTCAATGGTTGCGTATTTGCGAGGACCCTTGGTCCTTAGTCCTTGGTCCTTGATTCCGCTCGCCCCCGAGCTCCATTTCGTTTCCCAGTTGAAGGTTGCCACCCACTTGGCACCCACTTTGTCACCATCCCTCCGCCAGCAATCGCCTTCGCCGTCGACGGCTGCTTGACTGTTGGGTCTTGGGTAATATTTTATGCAAATTGCAAGTTAAGTGTGAAAATAGTAGTGATTGGTTTAATTCAGCAATGTCAACCAAATGGACCGATTGGTGGGCCATGGGGCGGTGGGTGTTGGCATCGCAAAAGGCAAAAAAAAAAATACAAAAAGAAGAAAAAAAAGCGGGGAAAAAACGAATGGAAAACGAAACTGGGAAAGTGCAGAAACAGCAGAAAATCAGCAGAACTGGGAAATGCCGAACACAGAATACTAAAATGACAATTTCCGAAGAGAAGCGCCAAAACCGACAAAAACAAGGCCATGAAATCGAGTTGTAGTTCTGTTCATATAACGAATGCACTAACTGGTATTAAGAGATTTTTTTTTTCTGGTTGTTAAGAAGTCAAAAATATTAACGAAACGTAAGCACATATTTTTATGGAGCCACAAACTTTTCTTTTATAATCCCCTTTATTTTTTTGCAGTCGTGCCTTTATTAATATTTGTCTCAAAATATGTACTCATGCTATAAAAACAGTTCTTAAAGTTTTAATGTTCTTAACTCTATTTATTATTCTTTGGCTTAGGGAAACTGGAATACCATAAATTAAACAGAATATTTTTTAATACATATTTAAAACTATTTGTTACAGGGATTTTTAATCAGCTTATGGAGATATACCGCTCAAAACCAACGTCTTAATGGATATGCCTTGCATTAAAGAGCATTTGGAAAAAGGCACCCAAATAAAAGCAATGCAGATTTTCATTGTCATGTAGCAAAGTCACTCGGCCCAGAAAGAGCAGTGTGGGGACACTGAGGGAGGAGTTGAGTGAAAAGGGGTTTCTGCGAAAGCAAAAACCAACAGCAATTTCAGGAGCATTTAGAGCAGTCGCCGGTCTGCAGTCCTTTTTGTTTTTTATATATACATACATATATATAAAATTTGTAGCAGTTTTTTTTTCTTGGTTGTTGCCCACTCCGACTTCGACTAGTGCGCTTAACCATTTAGCTGATGTAACAGCCCAGCCGGGCGGCAGCCACCAACAGACAGCACCCAACCCCTGCGGAATGTCCTTGTCAGCATTTTGCGCAGTGAAATTTTTCGGTAAAATCTATTTTTCATCTTGGATTATGTGAATACATGAATAGGAAGCGAGAAGAATGGCAAGTTTTATTGTGACAGTTGAAGTTTGTATTCTGTGGACTCGTCCTCGCCTTCACACTATCCATTGTACTTTTGCCACTCGGAACCTTGGGCTGCTGTCCAATGTCCCGTACGGTGCGACCACATTAATCAAATATCCGCATAATTAATTGTTCCTGATAATGCTACCGAGTGCAAAACGATGCTCATGTGACCCTAAAATGCACTCCGAGAAACAGGGATGTAAATAATTAATCTGGGTAATATTAACAGGAATTTGTAGCAGTATAAGCGAGGTATCTTCAGATATTTGATTATACAATTGTAAAAGAAGTTTTAAATATATGGATATCCCAAATAATCTATATTTTATAGTCATTCATTAGTGTTTCTGCATTCTCGCTGTGTGCTTGTTGCTCTATCGTCTTTTGAATGCCAGACCGATTGTGCCAGCGCGGTTCGGGCTTCATTAGAGCCATGTTCTACAAATGCAGGCCCGTATGGCATGCCTATGTCACCTGCTCTACGCTCAAAAGTATGCCATAAAGTATGCAATGCCACTGGACGACGCAGAGTGTGTGCGGATCTTTCTCTCTCTCTCACTGCTTTCCCTTCTTTCTCTTGGCAGTGCTCTGGCTGTGTGCGCACCTGCCTGCAATCGTAATTTCAATAAAAGTTGTTACGTGCACGTTGAAATTTTAATTGAAAGCACCAACCACACACACACACACACTGCCATGCTTACTCAAACAGTCCCACTCACATACACTCGCATTAACAGATGAGGCTAAAGAAATGGCAACAAAGTTGGCTAACTCTGCCTAAGTATGGCAGGATATTCTATATCAAATATGAGTTTTCAGAAGGACAAGCCATATTTTCTGGCCTATAATTTATTTCGTAGTTCTATATTAGGTTTCTGGTTAGTAAGTATACTTAATATAATTATCCTTTCATTAGATTTAAAGCTTCATAGACTAAATAGGCTTCCTAGGCTGCAAAAACCAACCTAATATACACTTTAAAAATAAAAGTATGCACCCATCAATTGTCTAACCTTATTTTTTTGTTTAAATATATCCATATCTTTGTATTTTTTATTGTTAATATAACTTCTAGTGGCATAGGAGAGCTGGCTGAGTCGGCGCCATTGCTAGCATCTTGACCACAGCTGTGCCCTCAGTGCCTTCTGTGTCCTCGTTCGCGTCCTCGTTGTGCGTCAGCTGCTATTCTGCGACCCTCATCAGTGGAGTCCCGAACAAAACAGCAATGGGGACAACGAGCAGGACATTTCAAATGCGCTGCGGCTAAGGAGATTATATTGCATCAGGTTTGATGATGAAAAAAAGATGCGCCACATGTGTCTCACTCTCTCTCGGTTTGCATGTATGCGTCTGCGCCTAAGCCTGTGTGTGTGTGGCTTTCAGAGAGTGTGTGCAGCGATTAAAATTAACTACAACATTGCTGTTCCCGGAAACCCCATAAACCCGCGTTTTACCAAGTAACTCGTTCAGCATACGTATTATATAAGGTGCAGATGATTTCGATCTATATTTAGTCATCATGTTCCGAGCATTATTCCCCGGTCTCCTAAGAGCAAGATGTCGTTGCTCCGACTCACTTACATTTTCAAACACAGGCAGAAGAACAAGACATAGCTGATCCTACAGAATATTTGAATATATGGCAATACTGACTTCCGATTCGCTTCTACGACGACCATTATGGCTAGGGGAAACCCCCATATGGCGACGGCGATCCCGTCCAGCTAATGATACTGACTGGGTGCCACTAGATCGCCAGCTGCTTTCCGCCTTTTCCACGAAGCGGGGAGCAATGGAGTGCTGGAACTGCTGGAATGCCAAAAAAGTGCCCCTCTACCACAGATTGCTCCCGCTCTAATCCCAGCTGCAGTTCTTCAGCTGGGAAACCGCCTTCATGGCCTTCCTGGAGGGCTGCATCCTTGCCCGCATCTCTCGCCCCTTTCTGTGATTGTGTAAGAGTCCCTTCCTCTCTACTCTACATTCTATATATTTGGTTTTACTTCGAGTGTGATGAATGAATGATATGATTTATCGAGTATGACATTAAAATCAGATGTAGCCTGATCCATTTGGTCAATATGAAACAAAAGCTTGCCTCATTACTTCCATTTATTTAGTGATCGAACACAAAATTCTTATTTCTTATCAAGAAAATGTAATATTTTGAAGATTTTATTTAATTAAGAAAGGGATACTACGTGAATAAAATATATATTTTAGTATAAAGCCCACAAAATCTTGCTTAAGACCTTCTAATTTCGATTCATCATCATCATGGATGCACTGTAAATGAGTTTTACAATCTGTAAGTCAGAAATAATTTACGTTGGTTAATAGGAAGTTTACAAAAACAAAAGAAAAACCCCACCTGCAAAGCTGTCTGAACAGATAGCGACATAACACCGAGAATATGAATAGTCTGTGGATGCTGAGCCTCCTGCAGCATCACACCAAAGAGCCTCCGCTGATCGGCACTCAACTCGTACCAGGTAACATTGCAGATGCTCTCGTACACCTGGTCAAACTATCATGAAATCAGAATGTTAAAAATGTTAAAACCACTGCTAAAAGAAAAATAATGTGGATAAACGCACTCCAAATTCAAGTTTGGTGCCCAAAAAGCAATAGATGGACATACTGTAGGCTGATACCACAAAGAAGATGGCCAAGGAGAGGTTAAAGCCGTTTAAATTAATGCAGAAGCTGATCATCATTGATATGGCCATGGTTAAGACTTGAGTGGCAATCAAATTATGGTAAATCCCGTTCACTGTGTGGCAGTAGCTTGACGAAATAAAAGTAACATGTCACACTTTTAAATCTAGTTCGTATGCATTTATGAAATATTTTTTTAGACCTTTATCGTTGCTGAAATTTAATCAGAAGGTTTAAAGGCTATGAAAACTCCTTACTCCGTGAATAGTTGATGCCATTTGATAATGTCTAATAGAAGATGAAGTAGCTCTTTCTCCCCTTCAATGCGGGAACCCACTGCTAAAAGAGCTCTAGATTCCGCCTTATGTTCCAGGGCCACGTTCAGTTCGTCTACTTTAAGCTGCATTAAGTCGGCAAATGTCAGAATCTGAGTCAATCCGAGGAATACAAACAAGTCTCCACCATAGAAACCAACGGCAGTAACGACCATTGTGATCTGTAATGTATAGTTAACAAATACTTAACAAATTGTAGATACCTCTAAATTAGGGTATCCTCATATTTATACCAACTGAACCAAGAAAGTGACTGTGTAGCCTATATTACTTTCCAGCGGCATGCCTGGGATCTCGTATTGCATCGCAGTGACCCGGGTTCCATCGTAGAGCACCCTCGCCAGCGGCAGAATGGTCATTATGAAGAAGGTAACAAAATATCCGTTTCGAATGATTCGCATAAAGCCGAGCAACCTATCGATGCTTGTGTCCAAGGCTGCGCTATAGGATATACCCCGTTTTTCATACTCCTCGTAAATGCTCCTCGTAAAAAGAGTGAGGCTCCTCATGGCCTGCTGCTTCAATAGACATGTCAGAAACTTGCCGAGACCGTGAACCAAGCCACCTAACATCGAGCTAGCCTTAAGGCTTTCCACCAAATCACCGCCATTATTGACTACGGAAAATATGGCAAAGGCCGAATAGCTGACAATCGCAGAGATCGTCATCCAGGTGCGATAGTTAAACTGCAAAATGGGCGCCAAAATGTCGACGCCCAAAAAATTGGTTAAACTGTTAATATCCTTGTATAGTTCGCAAAAGCGAACTGAAGGATTCACTGTCACAGGAGTCTTCATTGTTAGGTAACTGATTTAAATGTCAAGTTTGAATCCTTTTATAGCAAAAGGTTTATGGTGGAACCGCCGTGTGTGCAAATGTCACAGCAATTATCATTATTAGTGGCTAATTACGGTTGTGTTATTAAACAAAAGTCGATAGACTTTAATCGAGGCAATTTAGCAAAATAACTTAATGTTCTCGATAATTACTGCAGTATACAAGAACCACAGACAGATGATACATATGATATTATCATTTATTCGTATTTCTAAAATTAACAATATATTTAGCATTTTTTAGAGTCCAAGACATATCCTTCCTCCTTGTGCTACATTCATTAAACTAGTGGTCTATTATCTTGCTAAAAATATTTATTATATCGCCATACCTTTCAATTGTCCTTGTGGGAGAGATTTCTGTGCTTTTGCATCAGACATCGGATTTGGAATGACAAGCGAGAATGGGTGAAGCCTCGGCGCCCCTGATTCGTCGCAGGGGAGGCAGCCAAAGCCTCGACCGACCACAAGCTAAGTCGTTAAAACAAAGAACCCTATCGGCTTACGGAAACTTTGTTGCAGCGCCCAGTCCCAGGCTGCAAAACATGTTCACTTTGGCCACTGCCAATTGTAAGTTTTGCATGTAAAGCGCCAAAAGTTTATGCTAAACTTTTGCCATTTTCCATGGATTCTTTTCGCCTGTCCTTTTGTTTTTTTCTCTGAATTTTAATTCCTACCGAAAAGTATGTAAATGTTGCCGACAGCAAACTATCGAACGGCTCCGATGTCGTTAGATTTTATGCGAAGGGCTCGTCTAAGGGCTCGTCCCCACAGACCACCGACCCAATCTGCATAGAAAGCTGGCTAAACACGGCAAAATATGGCCCAAATAAAGAGTTTTTGGCCAGTTAGAAGGAGCTGCGTAAACAAAGGTATCGCTTACATTGCCGGCCAACGAGATGCTAGACAAGATTCGTCGGGGCTTTTGAGCTATTTATCGAGCACTCGACTCAATGCAGCATTAAACCAATATCCCCACTCGATAAAGCGGCGTTTCAAGAGCAGCAGCACTAGGCCTCGGCAAATATTTGAAAGCCAGCAGCTCCAAGTGGCCAGAGGACAATGGACATTAGACTGTGTGTGTGCAGTCCTGCCAAGGAGTTGCGGTATTAAAAATCAATGGAACTTCTCCTGCCTGCTTGCTGCCTGCTGCCTGCTGCCTTTATAATTGATGACTTAATAAACATGCAGCGGCAAGCCCCCGAAAAATGGGGCACAAAGTAAGAAACTTGACCAATATGCACGGAAACTTTGTAAATTATGCAAATGCACTTGCCCGGGTCTGGTCTGGTCTGTTTGGATGGTCTAAAGGACTCCGCTTCCTGGAGTTCCTCTCAGTGTATGTGTGTGAGTGCTTAATGACGCAACACGCGCTGTTCAATGGTCCGAGTACATAATTCTCGCACTTGCCGCTGCAGTTTGTTCCAAACTTTCTGACTACACTGAAATCGAAGTGGAAAATCTTAAACTTGGCGATGCTAACATCACCGGTCGCCTTTTGGGGGAATGTTTCCAATTATTCTGTAAACTCAATAACGCAGAGAATAAGAGAACCCTTTGCCTGGGCTCAGTGTATGCCGCACTGCCGGCCGGACTAGTTCATCAAAGTTGGTTCGAACACAAATGAAAGTTTCGTGCCGCAGCCATGAAAGATGCATGGCGACTGGCCGTGGCCTACCTGCAGCCAGTACACTGCTCGTACACCTGAACATACACCTGTGTGGACGAGGACGTCTGGCTCTGACAAGCGAGCGGCTTTGTAAAGTCAACAAGCCAAAAATCCTTAGAAAAGGCTGACCGACGCAAAAGGGGATGCGGCAAATGCAAAAGCAAAGTTTCGGCTAAACCTTTTGTGGCATCCATGCTATTCCAGGGGAGAATCGGTAGACTTGTCGCGTCTGAAAGTTTCGGTTTTTCTTCTTCCATTTTTTTTTCATAGCCTTAAACAGCTCCATTTCCGGTTTGGCAGCGTCCCTTGGGCGAGTGTTGCCAACATGTCTGTTAAGCAATTGCGCCAACTTTTTGGCCTTTTCGCCTGAAGGCGGCGACCAGCAGAACTTTCCAGCGAGACGAACGGCAGGTCGTAAATTTCAAAAATTTGAAAACAACTGCGGCAACGGCTGTGGCTATGACTGTGGCTGTGGCAGTGGCAGGAGCACCGGCAACAACAACAAATATTTTTCACGCGCTGACCGAAATTATTTTAAATCACCTGCTGCCCCGCATTTATCATTAGAGACCGACGTCGTCGTCCAGCGAGTCGGTCGTCTCCCTAACGACCGCAGAAGACTTCGGCTCAACTCCCAGGGCGGCTACAACGATAGCAAGATTTGGGAAAGAGCACTTTATTTTGGCCAAGCCATTGCCACGCCCCTCGTCCTGCACTCGGGGCCAGCACCAGCAGCAGCAGCAGCACTCTTTGCAACCCACTCATAATGTTACTTCCCTCCTCCTGATGTTATTTTGCCATTTTCGCGCTGGCCGGCGGTTGGGCGAGGGGGAAAACTGTTTTGTTATCACAGTGATAAATGGAAAATTATTTTGAATCGAGCAACTACTTAAAAGAATTCCCAAAGGTTGTAATAAATTTTGGCACACAGCACACAGCACAGCCACTCCCCACACCCATGCCCCCACTGAGCTCATGCGAGAAAGGACACAAGTTGGTAAGACCGAATCCAAGTTGAGCTGGCTTGGTAATGTCCTTCCAGATAAAAAGGTGATTGACGAAGGGAAAGCAAAAGTCATGGCCGAAATTCCACTTAGCAATGCAGTTGTCGTTGTCAGGGAAGGATAAGCAGTTGCCGGGCGTAAAGTGGGCGGCCAAAAGCCAGGCGGGAGTGGCTGCAGAACCGAATTCCATTCTGGCATTGCACTTAATTTGTATTGGGAGTTGGGGACAAGGTGCTGCAAAGCGACTGAAAGCAAAATCGACCCTGAACTGATTCGCAAAGCCAAAGATTTTCTAGATTCACACAGAGGAAAATTAAAAGGGGGTTCTCTGCTCATTGATGGTAATTCTAATACCAACATGAGTTTAAATTAAATTGTAATAGAACTTGTTATAAAAACATAGTTAGATTTTCCGCTTATTATTAAGAGACAGACCCCTTAAAGACTCATCATTCTCATAGAATTTATAGTTGCCTTGTAGCTAAAATGAGAGCATCTGCAGGAAGGTCTCCCGCGACTTGGGGGCAATCACCGATCTGAGCACAAAAGCACACGGAAAGGAGGAGCTAGCGCACTCACTCAACGAGCAGCTCTAACAACATCTATTTTTATTTCATTAGGTAGAAAAATAGCCGGCAAGGTGAGGCCCCAGGCAGCTACGCCATCAAAACAAAGCGCAGGACATTGTGGCAAGCGGAGGCGGTGGCTGTGGCGGAAACGCCAGTTCTGGCCACAAAAAGAAACTGCTCTCCGCTTCTCAATTAGGTTGGCTTAATTTAAATTTGCTTCGAGTGCCTGGCAAGTGCTTGCCAGACATGAGCAGCCAATATTAGCAAACGCTTAAAGTGCGCCCTAAGTGGAAATTTTTGTCGAATTAACCTTCGTAAACACTTGTTACGCCGGAAACTGGGAATTAAAAATAGCTTATCTTGCCTGAACAATGAAGATTTATTTCAATAATTATTTGCTAACAAATGTAAGGTGATTCCTAAGCTGGAAAGGTAATACAAATGCTTGTACTATAAAGTACTTTAACTTTTACAGGAACATGCAAACAATCAATCGATCATTCTCAGAAATAAATCTCAAGGCAAGGATTCGTCCAAGCCGTCTACATAAAGAAACTAATCTTACAAGCAAACATGGATTTCGATGATGACGTGGTGGCGGAACTGCCGCACTATGCCCGGAAGATCCGCCTGCCCAACGATCCCGTTCTGCTGGCCACATATGAGCTCTTCAATCCCTCACCGGAAACCCGGAATCTGTACAGCGAGCGGAATCGCCAGATTTTCGCCGAGGCCTTTATGGAAGGGGGGATGGCCTCGCTGGCAACTCTGTGCGTCAAGGCTCTGGCCAAGCTGGGCATTCGGGGATTTTCACCCGCTTTTATG
The DNA here is from genome assembly GCA_018904695.1 of Drosophila parvula. Taxonomy (NCBI): domain Eukaryota; kingdom Metazoa; phylum Arthropoda; class Insecta; order Diptera; family Drosophilidae; genus Drosophila; species Drosophila parvula. The sequence continues at coordinate 163,328 of JAEIIG010001211.1, forward strand.
GAGAGCGCCGAGATGATGAGGGTCTTCTATGACTCCCTGGATGTGGAGTTGCCATTGAGGTAGGTTCCGTGTAATGTAGAAGACTATCATAATCTGTTACTGCTAGTGAATGCTTTTTGATCGATGACCAACGCTATTGGCGACGAGTGGTGCTAAGCAAAACATTGGACAAGACGCTGCACCTGAAGCGATGGAACGAGTTCGATTGGAAATCGGAAGGTGTTAGCCGCAAGTTCGTGGAGAGCGTGGAGTCTTGTCCGGTGAACGTGGTGCCGGAGCAGAATCTGGCCGTCTTGGCGCAACAAGTGTGGGAGCCCGTGAGCTCCATGCACATTCGCAGGCTGCAGGCGCTGCCCGATTACGCGTTTCAGAAGCATCTCGAAAGCGATCCCGAACAGGACATAACCTCCTCCACCTCGGAAGAGGAGGAGATATCCAGCGACGAGCCCGATACGGATCAAGGTGGTGAGGAGGAGGGCGAGGAGGAGGAGGAGGAGGGGCATGAGTCCATTAAATCCGAAGAACATTCAATCATTCAATTTTGGCGACCTACTGGAAGCGATTTTGAAGGCAATGAACAGCGAACTTTGCGACATCAGCGCAACTTCAAGCGGCAGCAGGCTCGCGATTTAGTGGCAAAAAAACGAGCAGAGCATCTGGAGCGCAAGGCGAAGCTCCAAGCGAAGCGAGAAGCCATGAAGTTCAAGGAAGTCCCTAAAAAGAAAAAGAAAAAGAAGAAGGAGTTGCCCATTGGGGATGTATTTAGTATATCAGTGGCCCCGGAACCCTCGGACGACGAGGACACAAAGCCTGATCAGCGCAACAAGCAGCTATTACTCGAGCGGATCAAGCGGTACGACTACCCGGACGAGCACTGCCACCACATCGATCTGAGTTTTGTACGTTATTTTGGCAATTTGGTCTCCTTCACGTTGGAGTTCTTGGGTCCAGCGAATGTCAAAGACTTTCACAGGTTGGTAGAATCCACAAAAAAAAAAAAATAAACTCGATCCATCGGAACAATTAACCAGACCCTTTCAATAGCCGCTTCCTCAAGTTTTCGTACAGTGATATGGTGCGTCTGGGTAGGGGATTGATGTACTTGACAAATCTGAAAACCTTTAAGCTGAGAAACGGCAACTTGGACCCGAAGAAGTTGCGCATTTTGGCCCGCAGCCTGAGGGCCATGGATTCCCTGGAAGAGCTCGACTTTGGCTACAACCAAATGTCAGACGAGTGCAGCGAAGCGCTGGCCTCTCTGTTGAAACGGCCAGTGATGTACCGCAGCCTCCAGCTGGAGTTCAATCGTTTGGGTCCCAGCACGGCCCAAATGCTGGGCAAGGCCTTAACTGAGTCAGAGTGCGGGGTGTTGGAGTACCTGGGCCTGGCCCACAACCCGTTCAACGAGATGGCCATGGAGGCGCTTGTCTCGTCACTGATCGGTACCGAGCATGTGCGGGCCCTGAACATCTCCGGGATGGAAAATACCAAAGGCAGCTTGAGTCGTGATATCGAGAAACTGCTGCGTTCCCACAAGCCGCTTATAAGCCTGGAAATGGCCGCTAACAACATCGGCGTCGCTCAGGCAGACAGAATCATACGAAGTCTAGAGAAGAATCAGAGGGTAAGCTAGAAATAAAATATATAATATATACTCGTAAATGCTCCGATAAAACTGGATAATATGAAAGGTCTTGTACATGGATTGCCGCGAGTGCGATTTGAACGACGACCAGGAGTTTGAGGTGGAAGTGATCGTGCGTCGCAACAACTATATAAGCGCAAATCTGCATCACGGCGAGAATCTGTGCGCGGTGATCAAGGAGCGGCGTCATCCGATCGTCCAGAACATTGAGGATAACTATGCCCGTCAAAGGAAGTGCCTGAGTTCGAGGCCCAAGTACTCGAGCTCCAGTGTCGAGAGCATACCGGAGGTGGTCGAGGAGAAGAAGGAGGAGGAGGAGCGGGACATTTGGGCAATTCTGGGACTGCGAGTCACTCCTCAGAAGGGGGAAATAACAGAGATTCCCTCTTACAAGAGTTCTGTATCCGTTTACCCAGAAAAACAACAGCCATTCGTGTATGAGCCCAACAATTTCGATCTGGAGCAGTTCCGGCAGTCTGTCTACCTGCCAGGTCCTGGAAATCGGTTTTTCTACCTGCAGCACCACAAAATGAACTAAATTCTATACGTTTTCACCACAAATATTCACATAGGATTGTACTCTTAGTATGTTATTGCAATATTAAACGGTTCACTTGTCCGGCACCAGTCCATCAATCTTCATCCTTCCTCCATGCTTGGCCCAATCTCAAGGGCTTGGAATGTCGTTCGACCTAATGGTCACTTTAAACCCCTGGCATAAAGTGCCGCGCTGGCATAAACCGAAATCTAATTAAGTCGCTGGCAACGTGTTTGCCTTTCGGCACGCCCACGAAACCGGGGGGCCACACCTCATTTGAAGGTCATTCTGGAGACGGCGAGGGCGAGTGCCAGAGCACTTGCACTAGAAGTGCAACAAAGTTGAGCAGTTTGCATTTAAGCAGCGCAGATTTGGGCAACAGTGTCGCCAATTTAGTGCCGGTCCCTCGACGGTCTGCCCTCTCACCATCTACTTTTACTCCCCCGGCAATGTCGCTGACACTGGGCTACTAAGCTATAAAAGACCGTAAAAGTATGCACTAAAAAAAAAACTAAAATAGTAAGGTCTCTAATTTAAATAAATATATTTGAATCAGAACTGCCCTGAGGGCTACAAGCTCTTCCACTGTTCACGAACCTCTTCATTCTCTCTTTCCCATCGAAAATATTGCTAGAATACAATGATATATAGTTGTATGGCTTTTTCAATTTCGAAATACGAAATACTCTGAAATCAGACCCCTTTCCAGTAGGATTTTGTTGTCGAGTGTTTTCCACAGTGTTTGGGGATGCAGAAAAGCAGATTGAAGTTCGTCTTGTTAACAAAGCCAACGCTCACTGAGCATAAACAAATTAATGCATATGCCCGGCTCGCCTTAGGTGACGTGAGTGTCTATCTTCCAATTGGGAGAAGTTGCCAGGAAGTGCCTGTTTAAGGAGGGCGGAGTGGTGGGCTTCGGGCAGAGTTCAGCGCACCCCAACTCGTCGGGATTCCCATGGAAGAAATATGTGCGCTTGTAATTCAACTTATCAACGCGCCGAGCCACAAACTTTTCTCATCTACTTAACGCAGATAAGCGGCTGCCTTTTTCGCCATGTTTACTGGCTTCTAATTTGCCCAGCCCGAGATACACAGATACACACGCTCGTAGACCAAAAACACTGACACTGCCGATGCGTTGATGGCGTTAACTTAATTTTCAGCAAGGCACTCGACTGGAGTCCGGGAAAGGAAAAAAGTTGCTATGTAGCATTCCGGCGGAGTCGTTCGCCGTTCGCCGTTCGCCTTTTCCTGACTTCTCTTGTGTGAAATAAAATTAACTAAATACGCTCACGAGTAACATTCATAATAAACATTAAGCAGCAAGGGCGAAAAAAGTCGAATAAATATAAAAAATAATATTTGCCAGACGACTCCTTTTTGCGATTACGCCGCTCCAGCCCGTGCGGCCAGCGTTTTCGGGTTTCATTGGGGCCAAGGCGAGCGGGTGAAATTATGGCATAAGTTACTTAGGAAGGAAAGCTGGCTTCTTGCTATCCCAAACCGACCTACCTCCCATTCGGCCCCCTCCCTAGACGGAATCAACTTGGCTACACTTTACTTTTATGTGGCGCGCTCGGAATGTACTCGCCGGCGAAATAAAGATTCAGATACAGAGATACGCAGCGAGCGCCCAGATACAAGCACATTTTTAGCGATAAGCGTCATAAAGTTATCGTAAGTAAGCGCCGAAAAAAAGTCAAGGAAATAGATGAAAAGAATGAAGAGAATGCTGCCTGTGGGAAATCTTAAATACCCTTACAGGTAAGTCCTTCCTATGGAATCTGTTCGGTATAGTAGTTGGGTAATAACTTTACTTGAAGAATATCTTTGATCTACGAGAGATCTAGAGATATCTTCTAGAACAGAAAATGCCTAAGTCAAACATTTTATAAACTAACAATACAATATTTTAATAAATAAAACTACACTGTCACTAAACGGATTATTTAGTTACTAAGAAAATTCATTTTTAAATCGGAAAAACACTTTACGAGCGTATAGAAAAACAAGAACTGCTAGACTAAAAAACCAACTAAAAAGGAAAATAAAAAAGTGGTTAAAAGGCCCGTAGTCTTTTGAAGTTTACTTATATTAATTATTTCCCGAAAAATATATTCAGTCTGAAATTTAAGACACAAAGAAAAGATTAAATTTACGGAGAATATACCCCGCTAATGAATAGACAAATCTATCCGAAAAATAACGACATATTGGAAGCGTTGAATCCCAGCGAAGCCACAAGTTGAAGGTACTTCTGGACTTGGTGGTGGGTGGGGGCGGGCACAAATAAAACTATGACAAGGACGTAACTTTTAGCCAACCCATCAGCCATTCCCCATCGGATCGAGGTTCTGGGGTCCAGCAGCAAGTCAATTACGCAATGCCAGCCAAGTTTCGCGCTTTGTTCCTGCCGCCGTTGTCAGTTTAATGAAAGCTTTCCCAGCAGCACTTCGTCGCATCCGCGTGACAGCGGGGGTGAATCTGCGAGATTTATTTGTCCTGGCTGACTGGGGCTTAAGCAGTCGAACCAGATGGGTCCCAGGGAAAATGCTCAGTCAATATTTTACTTGTTGAATATTTAAGGAACCTCCACGATTTCGAGGTTAAACGAACGAAATGCAATAAGAGCTTAGCAGCTTCAAAGTGATCAGAGCTCATCTTAAATCATTCGAATACAAAAAAATATTAACGGAATATTTTTAAACAGCTTAATGGCTTCATTATACTCACGTTTTATTGAAATCCTTCCCCTTTAAGTTGGACCAAAAAAGGATTAATAACAGCGTTGGATTTCCTGGAATGCCTCACATGAATTCTCACTTATTGCATTCGAAGGATTGCAAAGTGACTCGCAACTTATTGCGTTGTCTTGGCGCAACGTTAATTGTTGTGTACATTATAACGGTGTAATGGCTGTAATCTGCTGGGAAATTAATTTAAATTGCAGCACTGAACGGGCGACGGCTGAGGCATATCAAAAAATCAAAAGCGAAGCCCAAGCGTCCTTGTGCGAGTGCGAGAGAAATCTTTACAATTTAATTCACTGGACCCATCAGCAGTCGGACGCGGCGGAAGTCTGTCGACTCGCCGTCGTTAATAAAACAACATATAGCCGTGCATTAAGCACATATGTATGTATTTTATTATATATGTATATATTCATATATATATTCGCAGATTCTGTGCCGAGTCAAGCTGTACTTAAATGACAGGCGGACATGCATAAGTGACAGTGAAATGTTGCACTGGCAAATTCATCGGTTCGTTCTCGAACTGTGACTGGGATGCTCGTAATCGCTGGTCATCCATTCAGGTAAATAAATATGCGCCTGAATACATACAGAGCCACAGGTAAGTGTACATAGCATATGGTCCTGTGGAAATGCAGTAAGTGGTTCACCTCGAGCGCTTTTAATCCAGCTTCGCCCTGCCTCTTCGAATGATTAAAGAAACGCAAAAGCATTTCAGACAATTATGGAAATATAAGTGCATTTTATTTGCATGGCAACACCTTGAAAGAAAGTGCCTTTGGCTACAAGAAATGGATATTTGGGCAGCTGGCACTTTGAGTACAAGTAATCCTGAGTTTAATACTGAAAGTAATTGGTTTAGCACAGGTGAAATATTAATATTACCCATAGGCCTAATTTATATAAACACAAATATTTAAACTTTAATTATATAAAGGGAGTTCTTTTATCATTACACTGACTAAATTATTTACTGATAAATCAAGAGGAAGAATTTAAGTAGATAGAATTTAAACACTCTAAATATATAAATTCCAGACATTAAAGCTGAGCTTTTTTCGATGTTTTTTCCCAGACTCAACTGTTGCTTCCTTTACCCAACAGCCCGCACCTGTCCATTTAAGAGATGCCACTCACCTCATCCCAACACATCAGCACATGCATATACATATATAGTATATATATAGCGGGAAATTGACAGTGCAGACTGCGCAAGCGGGAAATGCATTGCACTTCCGTCATCAAATAGCAATTTTGCAAACATTTGCAATTACTTTTCCGACTCGATCCCAATATTGTATTGATTCCGTGCAAACATCCCACGGGAATGCAATTTGCCGCCACCTCTGCGGAGTGAAGGCGGCGAAAGAATGCTCATCATATTAACACCAAGCACCGAGCATAAGGCGCTACTACTACGCACCTTGGGCAGACAGTTGGAAAGTTGTCAAGCGAAATGTGTTGAATTAAAAGTCCTAAACTATGCAAAACCTACTACTACTACTCCCACCTACTCGCCTTAAGCTCGGGCCGAAAGGAAGCTCTTTTTATGGCACAAAGGCGAAAATTCCCGGGGGAGGAGGGGCAGGAAGGGGACAGAGCAAACTAAAAGCCAAATCAACCCGACGGTCCGGCGTCCAAACAGCAAATGGCGGTCAGAACCATTCGAGTGAGTGTGTGTGGGGACAACAACAAAAATCGAGAAAACCAAATAAAGGCAGACCTTTGAACCCTGTATACCCTTTCGGAAACTGGCGAAAATATATATATTTGCATAAACAGTCTAGACATTTGAAGAATATACATATTTTTATTGCCCAATTCATTTATTTATTAGGAACCTAAATAGTTTAATCTTTACACAAATATTCAAAAATTTTTTCTTTGTTCAGTGCTTAGTTTTAATTCTTTTGTGTGCATCAGCTTTTAAATAAATAAAATTTCAAATAATTCAACTGATTGCCTACCTTTTAAATTAAACAATTAAATCATGATAAAGCAGAAAAATCCTTGTACGGATTTGGGACTTATGTTGGGAGTTCTACATATTATTAATAATACTTAGCGTTACAAATGCCTTTACTAAAGCGCAATACCCACGGAAAAGCAATAAAAGAGAAAGAAAAAAAAAGAAAACAACGACTGGTAACTTTAGTTTTTGACATCCGGTCCATTTAGCCAACGACGACAACAACCTGGCAGCAATCAGGCGCATTTTCCGGCCCGGCTACTGGCTGTGGTTGTCATGCATTTTAAAGCACTCTCGACAAAAGTTGATTTCTCTTTTGACCCATTATGAAATTGCTCTGGCAATTTTGCATAAACAAATTACAAAGCAAACACAAATGCTGACCTTTCGGCACACAAGGAAACTGCGAAGCTGGGAAACTGGGAAGCTGGGAAACTGGGAATCTCAGAGAACTCACAATCAGAACCAGACGACGACCTGCTTTCTGCTTTTGTCAGTTACTGGGTAACTTTTTATCTGCCTGTTTGCATAGGATCAAAAAAGGAATGAAGGATAGCGCGTGCATCCCAGGGCTATTTTATTGAGTCCTTTAAGTTTTTAGTAAATAACACAAAGGCAACTCAAAGGCGACAGCAAATTGCCAGTAAATGGGGGACACGAAGTGGGCGAGCAGTCCCACTTCTGAGGAATTTCAAATAAGTTTGCTTTAATTTTCAACTGGATTGATTTCCATTAATGCCCACCGGGCTGGAGTTATAGGACCTTCACCAGCTGGCCATGCAAATGATGCATAAAGTTTTGGGTTTTCCACCAGAATCTGTGCGTGTGTGTGTGTGTTGTTGTGAGTGGGTGTGCGAGTGAAGTGGTTGACCTTTGATTGCCAGCCTCGTAGAAGGTTCGCTCGCAGCTCAAATTAAAACCTCAAAGCGGTCAAACAAAGTTGTCCGGAATGTGTGTGCCCGACAGTTAATATGTTTCAGAGGAGTATTAATCGATGCACTTACCATGGATGGCTGGACCTAGCTGGCTTTACTTTACTGTGGAAATGCGACTCACACAAGAGGCGTCCATTTCCCACAGAATTCATTTTAAAAGAGTTGAATATTTTCCATAAAATGTGCGCAAGAAATTTCATTTCATTTATCACTAAAGAAGTGCAGATATTTTTAATTAAAACCTATATAAAAATAATCCCTTTACAATTGAAATACAAAGTGCGCCCAGTAAAAACGGAAATCGGTATTTACTTATATTTTTAACAACAACTTAGGTATGCATTCTACATATCAATGATGTAGATTAAATGTCATTAAAGCCTAATTAAATGTTAAACTATTCTCTTAATTATATAGAAATTTATTTGCTGGTTGAACCTAACAATGCTTAAGCTGTTAGTCGTTTTAAAGTCTCTATAAAGCGTTGATCTAGGTATCATTAATAGTCAGTAAAGCCGAGATTAATAGGCAATGGTAAAACTGACTTAGTAATCCAGCTGGCCAATTACCATTGGAGCTCTCAGCTCTCTTTGGCATGAGATCAATTATTACTTTCAGGGTTTCTTCGTTTTAACTTGGCCATAACTGGCATATGTACATATCGCAATGTGGCCACAAGCAATTGAAAGGCATATACTACATATAGCACGTGTGCATAATACAGCTCGACTGTCTGCACTCGTCTCGGCTTAAATTTGAAAAGTGGTCCCGAATATGGGGACGGACGGAGTTGGCCTGAACTTGTTGTTTCGGCCATTGATGCATTTAGGCCAAACCAACCGCATGCAGCAGCAAAACGAAATACAACAACTGTGAGAACAGCAGGGGGGGCAAAATCATCTGAAATTGATAGATATCCATCCGTAAAATGGAAAATACATTCAATAAGTTTTAGACAAGTTTTATCCATTACACCAAATGAGAGCACACGGCAAAGAAAGCTGAATTTTGTCGAAAATGAATTTCCCATGCCCAGGCCTTTTCAAGGGGGCCGTCTGGGGGCGGTCAGAATGCTAATCTACTGAAGAACCCGCACCTGGACAGGTGAGCCAAGGACGGCCGCTCGGATGGAAAAGGATAAAAGCAACGAGAGCTGCAGCCCGAACAGCAGGTAAATACTCCGTCCAGGAGCAGGAGCCGGAGACGGAGCCGGAGCCGGAGCCGATGTGTGGGCGAGCCTAAGCGAGGTGTAAGCCCCTTTTTAAGTTTGTTAGCCCATTGAAAAAAACGTAAGGGGAGACCGATAACAGAATTGGGTGAAGGCACTACAAAAACTTCACACCACTTACAAAATTTAAGGAAAAATAAATGTTAAAATAAAAACATCAGTGGAAAGCCTTGTATAAACTAGTTTTTCCCAATACTATATATTTAAGCCAAAGGAAACGGATCAAATACAACCTGGTACTGTATGAAATGAATATCTTTCTCTGCTTTTTAAACCAACAACTTTTTTGAGTGTACATGTGCGGCGTCTACGACATCTGCATATGCAGGAGGTCCTGCAAAGCAGGGACTGGACATGCAAAAGCGCAGCACAAATATTGACCAAACTGCTAAAGCATTCAGAGCTGGTCGACAACAATGCCGAGGACTGAGGCGGGCCAACGAAGTGATGGCCAAATCCTCGGTTTGGACCTGGCAAAAACAGCAGCTGCCTTTGGCCGTGCACTTCATTTGCGTGTTTCTGTTTGTTTGATTTGCCATTCTCGCTTTCGCCTGCACTTAGCCATATTAATTTTCAAGTCGATGCTTCGATTTATTATGGAAATAACGCTGCCAGTCCACCGGCAGGACAATGAGCTGCGGCAACGATTGCTGCCAGGACTACTGCTGTGGATCAAAGCAATACCGGAAACCGGAAACTGCCAACGGAAATGTACTTTGTCTTTTTGGCGGCGACGGCGGCGTAGTTGGAAAATACTTGAAGCAAAGTATGTCGAGCACAGGCACTGTGCCGCCACCAACACCAGCGCAGGAAAGGCAACAAAAATCGACGATGACACTGGCAGGAGCAGTAGAAGGAGCAGGAGCAGGAGCAGGAGCAAGAGGCTTCGGCACCAGGCTATGCCATGCCGAAGGCCCAGTTGGATAGACGCCAAGTCAAGTCAAGTCGAGTCGAGGCAAGGCAGACCGGGCTAAGGAAATGTCTTTTCTACGCTGAAAGAAATATGAATAATTCAGATATTGCAGCTATTTATTTTGGAATAATAATTATAATTAGCAAGATGGCAATAATTATAAGTAATTCCTAAATTTATAGCCACATTTTTTAAGGTTTTTAGAGAGAGGTACTTCTTCCTCTCATTATTTTCCACAAATAACATATTTTTGCTTTATTTGATGTGAAATAAATTGTTAAATAAATGTTAAGTGTATGACTAGGACCTCCCCTTGGCTTCCTGAGTTCCCCTCATCCCCTGTCGCTGCTGCATTTATGCCTCTTAACAAGAATATTTGTCATTTGCTGTTAGCATTTTGGCTAAATGCGAAATTAAATGAAGTGGATTTACATATTTCGTAGCTCGCTGTACTTTTAAGTACACATGGCGGGGCTCGGCGAGGCACTACGGTCTTTTCTTGTGTTGGCATGTGTAGGAAAAGTCCTTGCGCCATTGCTTTTCCACTCCCCGATGGCGTGTGTTTGCAGCTGCTGCGGAAAATAACTTTTTAATGAGATAAACTCGTTGATTTCTAGATTCTGTGCGCTGTGGTTTCTTGGGTGGACCGTCGCCATGGCCCCTCATATCCCCCGCGGATTACACAAAGTTGCAAAATTTCTGTGACAAATTTATTTGTGTGCCGCATTATATTGCTACGGCTTTTCCCCTCCCCGCCCTTCCTCAACACTCGAACGTATCCTGGCTGCGTGAGTGTGTGGCAACTTAATGAGCTAGCAGACTGTTAAAGTAGCTCAACAGCTGCTGTCGCCATTGCAGTATTCCATTTTCTTGACTCAGCCGCTGTCTCGAAATTAAATTCAAATATTCCGCTTCTGCGAATGCGCCTCCTCCGTTATAATTTGCCAAAAACTTTTGCCATTTTGCCAACTCTACAATTCGGAAATCTGCCGAGCGAGGCAGCAAGGACTAAGAAATGGGCCAAGTCGCATTTAAAAATGAATGAGTGCGAGCAGGAGCCGAAGGACAATTGCACAGATGTACTACACATATGTGTCATTTCTATTGGATATTTAGCACCCGGGTTGGAGTGACAAGTCTGGCAAAAGAGGAAGCGAGACAGGAAATTATGGCCAAGTCCTGGCTGAACTTCGTACAAGGATCGAATACAAAGGGTTCTCTATAATATTAAGTTATATTATATATATCCTACAAATAATCTTCATAATAATGCCAACACTATCTTAAAATATATACACCTATTCAATTTGTACCTAAGTATAATCATTTATAAAACAATATTCAAAGGTAAATGGCTTTTCCTTCTATATTTTCCACCTCAAGAGCACGAATTAGCTCTAAAAAGAAGCTCTAATATTAACTCAATCTACAAATATCCATAAAGTACAGCTAAAAATTCCCCTTGACATAAAGGATTCCGTGCCCAATATTCCATGCAAATATTGACAATCCAGCACTTCGCCGGATTGCTTCCTTTATGGCCAAGGAGTGCAGCCTGGTTCTAATCAAATTACGAAGGATGTCAGTGCTGCGTCAAGTCCGCTTCCCTTGGATATATTAAAAATCTATTTAAATATTCGCACTGCAGCCGTGTCCAGGACCGTTCATCCTATGGTATAATAAACTTTGATAACAAAATTTACTTGCCAACATTTCGTTAATAAAGCAACGTTCACGGCCCCAAACCAGAGTCCTTGGAGCCCCCTCCGAATCCCGTCCGAGATCCTTCACGTTGTGCGTTATACTTTTAATAAGTTGCGACGAGCTGACGACAAAAAAGTTATCATTTATTAAAATTTTTGTCTTTCCAACGTAATTATAATAGTTTGATAAAACATCCTGCGCGACATCCAATACGCCATCCGTCCGCCGCACCCGCCCACTTTTTTGTGCGTTGCCTGCTGCTCCTTTTCTGGGACAAAGTTTCGCCTTTAATTTCCCTTTATCATGTTTCAAATTATTAAAAATTTATGCTTTCAACTGAAAGTAATTGAAAATGTTCAATAACTGCTGAGCGGGACAAAGAGTTATGGTCGCAGCTATTGGCCGATGGACCGCTCTCCTGTTTTTTGATGCCAGACAAAGTTGCAGCCAAGTGCCAGAGCGAAGTCATCGACAATGACGGTCGATGGCGATGGCTATGGCTATGACGATGGCCATGGCAATAGCTCTTTGAGCTGGTTTGGTTGTGTAGTAAAAATTGCAGGCTACACTAAAAGTTAAGTGCGTCATCGTTGTCGTTGACATCGTTGCTCAAAACTGCTGCTTCTACTTCGGCTAGTGCTTCTGTTGGCTGCCATAGTTTTTAGCAATTTCCGCTGCTCTGTGTTTTATATAATTATGCGCGAAGCACAAATTATTAATGAGTCTCGGACGTGCCTTTGTTTCGCCATGGCCATTGATAGTCCAGTTTTGCAAAGGACAACCTTTGATGTCAGCCCGCGGAGGGAGTTCACGGAGAAAAATTCAAGACAGCCAAGAAAAGGCTCAAAATTTATAAGCTATTTTTAGGCTTTACTTTCTCCATTAGTAGGAAAAACGTTCCAAATTATATTACACTTTTAACTTCCTTCTTATTATTTCACTTGATTTATTTATAAGTTTAGCATTTCCCTCAGTGTTCGCTCTGCCATTGACATCTTGATCTGCACGTCTTGTATGAATATCAATTAACAAACAGCAGACCAGAAGTCAAATCCCCCCAAAAAGGACACAAAAAAAAATAGAAACAATTGACAGCGCCCCGTGACTCGGGGGACAGCACCTGTCTGGGGGCTTAGAGCCAATCAAACACGGCTGCTATTGGGCTCGGGGTCGGGGACGAACCGCAGCGAGCAGTCGGCAGGCATCTCTCAATAATAAAAGTAAACAAATTAAAACAGACAACAGGGCCACACAAAAAAAAAGGCGACAGCCACAAGCTGGGAAAACTTTTAGCCGTGAAACGACACAAGTTGGTCAGGTGCAGGCGGATCGAGTACGGCGGGTGGGGGTAATCTGTGGGGGGTAGTGCTATATTTTGCACTTTCCAAAAATTCTGATGACTTTAGCCCTAAATTAAATAATTTTTTTAATGTAATAAGACAAGTTGTATCTTCAAAAATAAATAACATTTGGAGATAAAAAATACAAATCAAAAACAAAGCGAAATTTGTCTTTGTTTTATTTACCTAAATATTTAAGTATCAGACTTTTGCTTTTCTTCTACCATTATTAACTTATAAGTAGTATTAATTATAGCAAAATTAAATTACCTTAATGAAACATCTTTCTAAATAAGAAAGTGTGTGTTTATTTTCAAATAATTATCTACATAAATGCTTACAAGAATCAATATTTAACAGCTGATTTTGTACCTTAAGAAAGCATTTCTCTCCCGATTTCAAATTCTATTTAAATGCAAATATGATCACTACCTATTTTCATATTCTCTCTGTACTCCTGGCGATTCCTGGCAGTGACCATAGGATCCTGGACGCAGTTTAGCTGACGACGCGTAAGTCCATAAAATCCGCACTAATCTTACGGCGCGCGGTTCGACAAAACGCCAAACACTTTTTGTCAAATCATTCGAACACCTGATGTCTTGCTCGGGGAAAGAGGCCCAACAAGTGTGGTGGTGGTGGGTCCAAGTAGGTTGTTTGTGGTGTCAAGGTAAGTGGGGTGGTGGGGCGGTGGGTGGTGGTGACGGGTTCATAAAAGCGCTTTGTCACAGGGCAATTTCCGTGCGGAAATAAACGAGCTGGTCTGGTGCCGTTGCCCTGGTGTCGAGCGTAATAATAGATTTTTAGCAAAGTTGTTAAAATTTTCCTACTTCCCCCTCCCGAAAGGCACACGGACTCTCTCCACCCACACACAAGAGGGCCAAGTCATGAGCCAGAAGGGCCTCGAAGTAAATAAGTCGAAAGAAAAACAATTAAGGCAGATAATAATAATATGAAGAACCGGCAACAGGAGCCGGCGAAAAAAAGGAAAAGGAAAAAAAAAACTTTCACTTTAGCTCATTTTCACATTCAGAACTTTGCATTTAACTTTTGGCTGCTTTTCTGCCTTTCTTTTTTTCCGCCTCTTTGCTATCATTTACACTTGATTATGGTGAGAAGAGAACGAACACACAGACAGGCTCTTATCGTGTAATTAGGAAAACATAGGGTCCTGTGGCTGTACTTGGCAGTATAGATGCGGTAGGGAATGCCTTAATATAATATAAATATATTATTCATATAAGAAAATAAGTTACAGCTCGTTCTAATTAGATATATTACCAAAAAAATAAGAGAACAAGGTTTAAGAAATTATATCCTTTGCCTACATATTATCTTATATTATATATGGGAATAATTTCACAATTAATACTTAATTAAAGTCCAGATACTATTAGCTAAACTTATAAAGGGTTTTAACACTTTTACTTTATTCTACTTGCATAAAATGAACCTTACAAAATAAATATATTCTACTTTACTTGTAAATGATTTAATTCCATCGTCCTGGCCCATTTTCCCGGCACTACTTCATATATATCTTTTTCCCCATGCAGATGCAAAAAGTTTCCTGGCTGGGAAATACCTCGCAAGTGAAAAGTACAAACTTACGCACATAGATATCATGCCCACGCCGAAAATGTTGATGAACATTTTCGGTTCGAGGGGTTTGTTATTTTTTTTTTCTGTCGAGGACTTGCCTAATTGCTGGGGCTTTTGTGTGGGGAGAGAGTAGCCCCGCACTGCCCGCTAATAGAAATTTAATGGAAATGAACACGTGCGGCAAAATTTGATGCCGCCTAAGTAGGCTGCTGAAAAATTCATGTCAGAGGCCACTTGACAGCCGACTTGTGATCGGCAACCGATGAGCCGAGTTCTACCAAGTTCGGAGTTTCCATCCCCAATCGCAGCTGCAAGTTCCGCTGGCTGCCACAAACAAAGAAGAGGCAGGGGCAATAAATATAAATGCCAGTTGGTGTAAG